>PVKA01005000.1:2500-17652 GCA_004027165.1 Ctenomys sociabilis | reverse complement strand
AACATAATCAGATTAATATGTTTTTCTAAGTACAAAATTTTATTACTGAGACTGTACTCATTTTACATCTCTCTAGAATAGATAAATATTGTGTTATCTATTTTAGAAGGTAGTATTTCAAAATAAGTACTTCAGAAGGTAGATTCTAATTGTATTAGTTACATGTCAGAGAATATTAATCTTTTAATGGAAAATCCTTTATCACTGTCTTAGTCCATGTGCTAAGTAATTTATAAACAATAGAAATGTATTTTCCCTCTGCAAGAGGCCAAGAAATCTAAGATCAGTGAGCAAGGTGCTATGTTCTGATGAGGGATTACTTTTTCATTACATAAAATGATTTCTTCCTGTTTTTACCACATGGGATGAATAATATAAATAATATAAACTCTCATTGTATGAGGAGCTAGCCCTGTGTGAAGAACGTGAGGCACGCATGCCACAGTGGGCAGACTGTATCATTGAAAGTCCTAAAAAGTTTTCCAACCCTGCATAGACTTTGAGCACTTTTACATAATAATATTCTACATGTGGCAGCAAAAACATCATAAGTACTACTTGCAAAGCCATAGCTCTTGTTGAATTTATTATTAATTTTCAAACTAAATTCTGGAAAGACTGCCATCAATCAAACTGGGGAATTTTGTACTGTGTTTTTTTTTCTAGTAATCTAGAACAAAGAGTCCTGAAAGCATGTTTATAGGCAGTACTTTGAGTTTTCTTTAAGGAAATATATGTTAATGAATGCATTAGTATGTAATGCTGTGATTCCACATTTAATAAAAATTCCTTTACCACTAAGTTGTTATGTTAATGTCGTACAGATATTCTGTGCCCAAGCAAATCATTTGCATCTTTTCAGACAGTATAAAAAATTAATTTTATTAATCATATTTTATAGTTTTCTTTCACACAGTGTGATCTCTATTGCCTTAGAGAATGACAGACAGTTGAGCACTATAGCACTTTTTTATTTCCTAAAAAATTTTTTTCTTAGGCATTTTATTTTGCTATTTGAACTTTTTTATCAGTAAAGACTGTAAAAAACAAGGATCCTAGCCATCTTAGTGCTACATTTCCGGAAGTCGTCTTTTGGAAATGTGGGAGGACAAGGCACTTAGTGCTGCTGAGCGCTCAGGCCACCTGGTTCACCAGTTGATTGTAGCGCTCTTCTCATGCTCAGCTTGCTCATTTTGGTTCATCATGCTGGCTCTGTTTTGATAAAAACTTAAGTGTATTTGCTTTCACAATTTATGGATATTCATGTTAAATTCATCTTTTCTTTTCTGTGTTTGAGGGTTCTACAGGTTGCTCAGGATCCCACTACTAGATCTGCCTGTTTACAGTCTCCCAAGAACTGGGATTTCATGTGCACACCACTACACCCAGTCTCAATGGCCATCTCAGTGTACACTGGGAGCAGGGCCACATGGCAGGCCCAGGGATCCAAACTCCAGCCCTTGTGCGTGCTTGCAGGAGCTTTAATCTGCTGAGCTATTTGGTCAGACTTTTATGCTAAATTCTTGTAAGCTAAATAATTTCACTAAAAAAATAATAATTTCACTAGTAGAAAGCTGCTACTTGCTCATGGCTTTCGTTGGCTTATAAGTACCACTAACGATCACTGGTATCCTCATGTGAGTTTTTTGAGTCCTCACACTGTTATTTGTATATTCCTCTTTGTATGTTATATACCAAAGTTCTGCCAAGCAATTTAAATCCAACAGAAGTTTACTTGGTCATATCATAATAATAGTATATCTCTAATTGCATTTATTAAAATTAAAGAATATAAAAGTATATTGGAATACCTAAGCATTACCAGTGAGAATATATTTAACCCACGGTACAATTGCAAAAGCACACTTGAGTATTAAAAAATATCTATGAAGCAAAGATGTCACCAAAAATTTCATAGGCTGCTTAGTGATAGAATGCTACCAGAGTTAGTGGAAACATCATAAACAAATGATCACCATTTTCAAAATGAGTTTTTAGTGTGACATAGGTGTATCAGAGAAGTTGACATCACAGGTATCTTCCCACCCTTTGATTGTATTTGTGAACATAAATGTACACAACTTCAGTATTGAAGATAATGCTTTTCACCTGAGCAGTTCTTTAAAATTTCAATACAAGTGACAACTCTATGAAGAATCGAATGAAATAGAGCCTAGCAATTATTCATTTTCTCCAGACATGGTAGAATTAACAAAAATGTCCTGACAATATTTGGAGATAATCTGGGTGCTTTTAGTATTTTAATGAATCATAATTCCCTGAAGCTTCAAGGCCTCTCGTATCAAATTATGATTAGTATATGTCAAGATACATTTATTTCTATGTCTGCCAAGAATATGTAAGTGTAGAAACAGTGCCATGCACTCAAAAGAGCCTTGTTTTAGCTTTGAAATGAGTTAGATTTGAATTCTTACACTCATAGGCACTTAATCTTTCCTCTAAAATAAGCTCAATTGGTTGCCAGTTGGTAGATTTTATCAGATATTATTTCTAGCACACTAAAACTCTTCCGTGTCACTTAAAAATAATGCTTAAAAGCATACTGGAGCATTTATTCTGCTCACTGTACATGAATTTTCAGTACCTCACCATCTCCAGTAAGCACTCTGAAATTCACTTGAGCATCATAATGCCTACTCTACCTTACAGATTTGTCAAAGAAACAAACGAGCCTCGCTGGAACCAGAGACAGACTCCGGAAGATGTAAGAATGATTCGCACTTCAGACTCACATCAGAAGGAGGGTCAAACAGGCAAAACCTGAAAAGGAAGTCTGGAAGAAGTAGATAAGCTATTGGTAATTTGAATATAAAACCCTACTTTTGCTTTTCTACTATTTGTAAAAATATACACTATGTGTCTCAGAGTGTATGAAAACATGTGGACAAAGGAGAATAAGAAAAATAAATTAAAATGTTACTTAAGATAAAGAAAGGAAAGAACAGATGCAAGTCACAATTTATGTGTAATTATTTTCAGTGAACCTGAGAGTATGTTCATAGTCATTAATGTTTTAAAGGCTAAGAAATATTTTGTGACATTCTGGAACACAGAGTGACAATTGACAGAATAAATCATCAGCAAAGAGAATTAGAATCTCTACAATGCTTTTCTTCTATGCTTATACCCAATAGTGGATCTACAAGGAAGAAAAAGAAAATGGAGTTATACTTAAAGATGTATTTTCCACATCTGTAATTTGCATATAGAACCAGGATATCTGGCATTTATAAAGTATTATGACTGTGACAAAAAGAATTAAGGTAATAATTAAGATTTGAAGTAATTGCTCCTATGATAATTTATTTAGTGTACATCAAGCATGGCAAATAATCATAAATGAAAGTTCGCTGTATGTTATCAGAATTAAAAAAATATTAGTCAAAGTTCATATTAAGGTTGTTTATCCTATAAAAGAATCTGATGATGGGCATTCCTGACTCCTAATGTGACCTGACAAGAGTCTATCAAATTTTACTGGTAATATTACAGTTGTGGAATTCTTTAAAAGGGATAATACACATAAATAACAATAAAAATCAGGTTAAAGTGGACATAGATTCAATTTTTTCATGGTGCTGTCTCTTCTGATTATTATCATATTTATGGTAAATCATAAAGTTCTTGGAGCTGTTCTTTCTTATGTGTCCCAAACTCCATGGCTACAAAAATACAATAGTTATAAGACTCCTCAATCAGGACTTGTAAGACTTTAATATTAAGAATAAAGACACCTTCCTTTAACTAGAAAGTTTATGTAGTAAGGTTTTAGAAAGGGGGAGAGGTTAAGTTTTTAGGAACCAAGGATTAGGTAATATAGAAAACTATCATTGGGAAAACAGAGAGAAGAGAAAATCTGAGAAAAAGTTAAAAATTTTACTTGTTATCTGGATTTCTTACTTTATTTTTTATTTATTTTATTATTTTATTTTTATTATTTTATTTTTTGGCAGAACTGGTGATTGAACTCAGGCCTTTGTGCTTGCCAGGGAAGCAAGTATTCTACTGAGCCATCTCCCTGGCCACAGGATTTCTCATTTTGTTTGTTTAAAATGAATCCAGTATCTGAAATATTTATCATGTTTACACTTCTAATTACATGTCATTTTGAGTGTTTATATTTGGTTTTGTTGCTGTTTTCAGTTAAGTGTAGTTTTGGTCTTACCACCAGTCTTCCCGTTCTCTGTCACTTGGGATTCATTTGATTTGGGACAAAATGAACTTAATTCACTCAGCCTGCACAGAACATTAAAGCCATGCTGAAATAAATACTGCTTCCGTGATCACAGTGACTGAAACAGGAATATGCTAATATCCTGAGTATTACAAAAAGTGCAACCAAGGTACATCTAATCAGACTAGAATGATGCTCAGAATAATGTAACGTGGGAGTGAAGATCTCCAATGTTCATTTAGATAGGATAAAGAAGCATGCATCCTTCACTGTTTCTATAAATAATATGTATTTAAGTGGAGTCACAATTAAGATCAATTTGATTAAGTTCAATAAAGGAATTTTGGTGATATCGAGGAGTTGTTACATTAGATCAAGAGTTACCTTAATTTTCTCTTGTGATTTTTCAAATTTGTCAGTCATTAAATTACCATTATTGTTTAAGTCATTTTGAACAGGAATTTCTAATACTGACACTGTAGCAGATTTTAATGCTATATAAGGTCCTGTGGGATTACATTCTCTTTCAGAAAAAACAAAAGTATTTCTAGGCATTGCACCTTAACATTGTACATAATGGGGGTTCACATCAATTTTGCATGGTATTCTTTGGTAATGTTAGTATGACATGAAAGTGATGCTGAAATTAGAACCTTTCTTACAAGAAAGCCTAGCACCTTGTCAAACACTTGGTTGTGTAATGCTTTTGATGTAGATTCTGTATTTCCCTCTTCGGATTGAATCATGTGCTGCTAGACCTAGACCTTATTAAATGCGGCAAAACATGAACCTGAGTACTTCAAGATTTGCAAGGCATCCTAAGAAATCAAGTACCAGCATGGAGGCCCATTCATTTCTTTATTTGGAAAAACAGAAAAAGAACTCAAAAATAGTGAAGCAAAGTCATAAAAATGGATATATTTAAGATCTTCCAAAATGCTAAAATAACTTTATAAACACAAAAGGAGGAAGAATGCAGCACGTTTTGTGTATTTGTATGCAAAGGAGAGCCTCAAGATTCAGAAAATCAAAGCATGTAAAATTACATGTACTAGGTTATCTGGAGTAAAAAGAAAATCTGTGAGAAAAAAAGGTTCGTGTTAAGGAACTGATTTACATGATGGTAGAAGATGGGAAGTCTGACATGTGGTGTGAGTTGGCAGGGTGTAATCATTCCAGACTTCATACTACAGCAAAGTATTTTACCTTTGCTGACTTCACCTCTGATTAAGGGCACCCAGGATTGTTGAGTAAGTAATATTTACTTCAGGCCAAATGTATATATTGGATATCTTAATGACATCTGAAAAATATTTTCATTATAACACCTATATTACTATTTGATGGAATAACTAGGCAGCCTACAGAAGTTGACACGTAAACATGTCACACTAGATAAAATAACAAGATGACTTCACTTCAACCATTAGCTAGTTAATTTAAGTAAATAGCTGAAATTTCCATAGCATTGTTATATAGATAGCTTTTACTAGAGAAACAGATAAAAGACAAGGTATACAAGTGCATGAGAAGTTGCAAGATTGGCTTATAATGTTCATCTCCAGAGATGGATGAGGAAAGGTGCAGAGGGTATCTGCACACCAGAGACACAAAGATTTAGCACAAGTTCCAGGGCTCACTGCAGTGTTCAATGAAAGTCCCTATCAGGAGGCAATTGGATGTACACCAGAAGGCTGATGGATTCAACATGGCAGCCAAAGAATCTATGCCAGAAGCCAGGACATGACACCCAACCTGAAGACCTAGAGCCCATGACAAAACGCACCCACAGGGAGTCCAAACTGAGGCCCAGAGCCCAAGACAATGACTCATGCAACATTTTCTGATATACCTCCACTCTCTTGTTTGCATTTTAGAATTTCAATGGTTCTACAATACCTTTTCACTTGCTAAATTACTCTTACCACACATGCCCACTGCTTCACATTCATTGTTTTGATTTTGAAAATTTTCACTGGTACAGTGTAGATATATACAGTGATAAGATTCACCACAGAGAATTTAGACCTATTTATGGTATATCTTGCTGCATCTTTTTTATTGTTTCCCTACACTCTTCTCTTAATTTTTTATGATAAGCTTTGTTTCAGTTTTTTATTTATTAATTATTTCCTTGTTCCTCCACCCTCTCTTATTTCCCTTTTTATTTGAAAACTTTCTTCATGTTTCCAAGTATCTATTATAAATTTTGGTCTTTATTTATTTTGTAGGTATTACATACCAGGAAAATATGTGATTTTAAGCATATGTGTCTGATTTATTTCACTTAAGATACCTATGGTCTCAAGTTGCAACCATTTAGCTAGAAATGTGTTGAGTTTGCTCTTCTTTAAGTCTGAGTACTCTATTGTATATTTAAAAAAAACACTCATTTTCCTTTTACATTTATTGGTAATGGCCATTTTGCCTACTTCTATGATGTAGTCATTACATGGGTGCACATATATGGTTGTGATACGATGTGTTGGTTCCCTTGGGAAGATATGAAGAAGGACAGATAGCTGGATCAAAAGTAACCTCTTGTTTTAATTTTTTTGAGGCATGGCCACATTAATTTCTGTAGTGATTGTACCAGTCTACACCACAACCAACAGTGGAGAAGGGTACACTTACCTTCTCAAGCGTTTGTGATTGGTTCATTTGTTGGATAATAACCATTGTTTCTGGGGTGAGATGCCGGATGTGAGATCATTGATGTTGAATATATCTTTGTATATTTATTTCTGATTTCTACTTCTTCATCTGAGAAATGTATATTCACTCTAGATGCTCATTTTTGGATTGGTTTATAAATTGGGGGATGACATATTTGGAGTTATTGTATTTTAAATAATAGTCTCCTATGGAACAGCTGACAGAATTTCTTCCCACTTTGTGGACTGTCTCTTTACTCTGTTGATAGTTTCTTTTGTTGTGCAAAAGCTTTTCAATGAAATGAAATTCCGATGTTTATTCTTCATGATATTTGTTATTACTGGGGTATCATAAATAAAGTCTTTGACTATACCAACAGCTTCAAGATTTCTACCATTTATTTTCAAGTAAATTTAATGTTTCTTTTAAACATTTAGATTTTTAAGCCCTTTTAATTTTATGTAATGTATGGAGAAAGATGGGTCAAGGTTTAATCTTCAGTATGAGAAAAGCATCAGTTCTCAGCAACATGGATTAAGCAGATTATCTTTATTCCAATGAAGGTGCCTGGCACCTTTGTCAAAGATGGGTGTGCATAGACAGTGGCTTTTTAGTATAAATTGACATCTGGGATTTCGATGTCTCCTACTTCCCTTTCTTTTCCAGAATTGCTTTTGCTATTCTAGGTCTCTTCTGGTTCCAAATGAATTTTTTTTAATTAAATACATTTAGAAATAAGTGAGACAGTTTCCAAACAAGGTAGTAGGTAAGTTACAAAAATTAATGTGTTGCATATTGTTGTCTTCTCAGTAGTAGGATTTGTACTTTGATCATGGGTGCACAAAACCTGTATAATAACTGTGAGAGTATACATATGTTCACTATATTGGCCCTTCTACTCAATAGCAAGAGGTACCTTTCCATTTTCTGATATACTCTATATCTCCCCTGCTAGAGTGCTATAATTTTCATTATAAATAGTCTTTACTTCCTTTGTTATGTTGATTCCATGGAATTTTCCCTTTTTGTCATCTAGTATAAAAGGTGTTGCTTCCCTAATTTTTCTCTCAGTAAGTTTGTTACTGATATAGAAGAATGTGTTTTTCTTTTTGAATGTTGAATTTGTATCCAGCTATGCTATTTAAGTTGGTTATTAAATCTAGAAGGTTTTGGTGGAGTTCTTAAAGTTGTTTCATTTGTTAGATTGATTCCTTATATTTTATTTTGGGTGATTTTACTGTCTCTGTATACTTTAATTTTCTCTTAATATTTAGATATCACAAAATGTTACATTTAAAAACATCTTTTCTTTTTACTAAGCTAATCAAACATATCAATTAAGATTGCTCCACATGAATCCAACCACCTCTATTTACAAATTATGCTTTCTTGCAAAAATTACTAATCCTTTGTATTTAATTTAAAATTCTACTTTTCATTCAGACTTGCAATCCTTATTAATGATGTTTGCTGCTAAAATTGTTTGTGTACTGATTCATGCCAACTGAAGCAACAGACATGGCTTATAATAAACATGAAATATAATGTTAACATTTAAATTAAAATAAAACAAGTTTATTATCCTTCAATCTCTGGAAATATACTTAAAATGGTATGGCACAAGTGCCTATTTACTCTGAAAAAAAACAACTAATGTGTCTATCAAAAGATGGACAGGTAAAGGATACACACACACAACCAATATTCACCCTTAAAAATGAAAGTAATCCCATCATTCTTGAAGACACAGATGGATCTGGGTATAATTATCTTAAGGGTAATAAGACAAGCATAAAAGGACAAATAATGTATGATCTTTTGGTAGAATATAAAAATTTTGTTTCATAAGTTGACAGCAAGATGGCAACTACCAACAACCAGTAGAAAAAGATATAGTTAGGAAATGATTGATCAGTTGGAACTGTTACACAACAAACAAACAAAACTACAAGGTGAAATATTATATCTTATAGAAATATAGATTTGAGATAAAAACCTAATGTCCTAGGACAGTAGGGAACAATAGACCGAGCCCAAGGACAATTGCTGTCTTTGAATTTCCCAGAAATGGGATTCCAGATAGCAGCTTCTCCTGCAGGGGCCCTGCTCTTCGATCCCATGCTGGGGATGCTATCAGCTAGCAATTGTGTGAACCTAGTGTTAGGCAAATGGTGGAAGTTAGTAGAGATAGCAGTTTGCATTCACTTAAGTAATTACACACATTCCTTAGCCTGTCTTTAACCCTCAATAAATGTGAGATCTTCTGAGGCTCTGGGCTCACTTGGAGAGAGATTCATCTCAGTGAGACCTCTGATGCTACATTCATCAGGTCTTCTCGTCATTTCTTTCAGCACCAACACACAACAATATCTCTTAAGGGTTGAAGTAATAAACAATACCCTTATTTTCTTCTGTACCTTTATAACTTGGAAAAATGTTGATTTGCTAATTAGAAAAGTACCAAATGTTATTTATAAAATGTATTGTGGTATGCAAAAAATGTCAAGATGGAAGAAAACGATTCAGTGAATTTTATAAACAGAATAATATGACACAAAAATGAATAATCTGAATGTTCAGATTTAGCTAAAAATTAGAATATGATTTTTTCTGTAGTTTATTTTTATAATCTAAAAAATGGAATACATACGCTTACAATGAACCTGTGACAATTAAATTTTTTAATAAGTATGATATGTTTGACTTAGTTTAGATGCATTTATGAGATCCTACTTATTATATAGGCCTCTAACATTAAAAAAGTAGGTAAAATCATCCCATTATATAGATAACGAGTTTGTGTATCATAAAAAAAGTAAAAATTTCTTTTTCTTTTTTTTTTTGACAGTACCGGGCATTGAACTCAGGACTGTGCATTGGCCTGGCAAGTGCTTATTCTAATGAGCTATCTCCCCGGGCCCTAGACTTTCTCTTAAAGCACAATGTTTAGGTATTTAAATTCCACATTCTTTTTCTATGTTCAAAATCTGTGTCTGCTTTCTCTTATTGACAGTAATTTCTTTCATATTCACTGAATGACCTGAGATAAGACACAGATAAATTTTCAAAATAATATTAAGATGTTTGAATGATAGTAAGTATGTTTGGGCAAATCTCTTTGCTAATATGCTCAGAAGTAGAATATACAGAAGTCAAAGTACATGAACACAAACAATATAAATTATTCATTTTCCTTCACTTTATGGTGTCTTTCATCAAAGCAGACTATTACTTTATTTTCTTTCTTGATTTCTTTCTTAATTTCTTTCTTTCTTAATGTCTTTCTTTTTTTTTTTTTTTTTTGTATTTTAGGGAAAGGTCTACCGTGTGTTCAGGGTCTCACTACTAGATTGGACTCATAATGTTCTGCCTGTTTATAGCCTCCCAAGAGCTGGTATTACATGTGTGTGCCACCATGCCCAGTCTAAATTGCTCTCTCAATGCACCCTCCAGGGGCAGAGCCAGCATAGCAGGCCCGAGAATGGAACCCCTTGGCCACTGTGCCTACTTGCAGGTGCTTTAATCTGCTGAGCCATTTGGCTGGCCCTTTTATTTCTTTATTTTCTATCAGAAGTTATATTTAAACCAATGGTGAGAAGATGTATGAAATTACTTAATAAAACTGAGAAATTTTAGCTTTTTAAATGTATGAGTAAAAACTCATACATTTATAAAACTAACATTCAAATTTTGAAAGCAAGACACCATATTAAAATGTAAATATTTACAAGAGTTTTGGAAATGTCACAGTCATAAAATATGTTAATGAGTCAATCTCATAATCAAACCATTGGCAATTACACTGAGGAAACATTTAAGCCTTTAGCAATGTGATCATTATCAGGTCACTTGTTTTAAATTGTCAAATAGAAACAGTATAAAAATATGCATATGCCCATACACACGAATGGATTCGTGAAAATCAGGAAGAGTAGTTTTAGCCTCTGTTTCATGCATTTATGCAAGTTCACCTAGATGAGTGTAGTGCATTACTTGTATTGTGCCCATGAGATACTTTCAGAACTGCTGAGCAAGTGTTCAGTTAGTCATTATTACAGATAATGTATCTTTGACAGCACAGATTTTAAATATTTTTTAAAAACTATTTCTGCTGCTCTATATTTTAAATGAGCATAAAGGCCATTTTCTCTGATTTTTGGACTATATTTTCCTAATTCTTTTATTTTACCTTTGAACTGGCATAATTCTTTTAATATTTTGTAGGCTACATTAAATAATTTAAAATCTCTTTCCAAAATACATCTCAGAGAATATTTTTGAAAACTATGTCTTTGAAATAAAAATTCAAGGATCGTCTCTGAAAATCTGCTCTATACAATAAAGAAAAATCAACTAGAAATAACTATCTAAATCTGGACTTTAAAACTCTAGGAACATTTAGCAACAAACTAAGGCAAGTCTATTTTATAAGGCTGCACAAAAAGGAAGGAAATAAGGAATTTTGTGTGCTTCACCACAAAATGTGTCTCTCCACTCAGTGCCAGCATATCAATGACAATAAGAGACCATAAAATCTAGTGAAATCCAGCAGCCTAGCAGCCAAAGAAGTGGTAGAACATCATAAGACGTCTTCTAAACTACCCTTTTATAATAACTGGCATTATATTGCCCATGAAAACTGTTTTAGAAAATGAAAAATATTTGATCTGAGTCAAAGACTGTCCTCTCTGAGTGGCAAAGACAACAATTTGTTGTCTATTCAACAAATTGAATAAAAATCCTTTCATTTTTATAGTATGTAGTGTTTCCAATCATCTTGGGGAATTGTTATATGTACATGACATTTCTTAACCTGTTTGTGACCTCTATCCTTCCTTCCCTCCCTTTTATAATTATAAATTGTAAATGCAATTATTTATTAATTTCACTATAAAATTATAATTGAGTCAAAATACATGTGATTGTTGAAAGACAAAGAATGAGAAAGATATTTTTGGATGATTTAACACTTTCTACCAAAAGACAAAGATTTTTACAAGGCTCATATCAAAACTATAGAAAGCCTTGGAAAATTTCATACATTATGTATAGTAAAGTTAATAATTAACTGCATTTACAACTTAGAAGTACATATAACAAAAGTCTAAGTTTGTTCTTGAAAGCTAAATGATTAAAAATATAAGAGATTTATATCTGTTGAAAACATATGGTATTTGTGAACTGGAGAATTTGTTAATGTCAATACTGAAATATTTCCCAAGTCTTTCTACAGTTTCAATGAAAGCCTTGTCAAAAATCCTTGTTTTCTTGCAGAAAGTGACAAAAATCATTCTAAAATTGATATCTTGCTCATATTTTTTGTTTTTCAATTGTTGCATGTATCTTGACTCAATTATTCCATCTAATTTATAGATAATTTAATCTATGTTCCAATACATTTTCTTTGCTACTTGAGGAACTTCATATTACTTTTGACTCAGAAGTTGGTACTTGTCATTGAAGTTAGTACCTACTCTGTAAATATTGTATTTAACATGGAAATATATCTAGATCTTAATTTATGCTTTGGGTATGAAAATGAAATATAAACCATCCTACTAGGAAAAGACCCTGCCTTCCGAGCTCCTCGACCTCACTGTCTCTTTCACTTTTAAAGCAAAAAATTTCTAGACAAAGTCAAACTTATCATGACCCCTATGTCACGATTCTTTTATTCATGCATTATTACTTAAAATTTATCAGACCCTTAATAAGCACAAATCACACAGTAGAAAATTTCTATTTGAAAGAGTCTAAGAAATGAAAAAATGCTTCTGTATTAAGCTGACAGAAACAGTTTTACATTCATCTCTCAGATGAAATAAATAAAAGCTAATTTTACTTGTCTTGGTCAATAACATGTGAAGTTTTATATTTCATATTGAATGCCTACTTAAAATGATGAAGGGATTGTCACTTAGAGGGCAGTTAAAAAGAGGGCCGGAAGATGATATATTCCAAACACTAAAATTTTATTTCAATATGCCATAAATGCAAAATGACTTGCAATGTGACCTCTTGGTACTTCTTTAGAATTCAGTATTTTAAATGTATAATTTGAGATGCACTGGGTAGGATGGATATTATACACATATTATATTGATATTTATTTGGTTCTGATATCTAACTACATTTTTATGAGTATGTAATTATACTTTTTTAAGAATACCTTTCCTGAGAGGTCAAATTTATCATCACTTTTTAAGAAAATGATTTAACTTTTGAGATGAGTTTCATGAATACATAATGTTTAACAAGACAGCTCTAAAGATGAATAGAAGTTTTATTTTATTCTACCTTTAGGTAATCATGGAGCTGGGGAGGAGTGTGCTGCTGAAATTAAACATAAGGAAAAAGAAGAACTGATAAATGCATTTTGTAGCCCCCGCACCTCCCTAGTTGATCCTGAATTAACTTGATGTCTCTTATGTTAAATGCAAGAGATACCGTCCTTACACACTTGGTGGTTTCCCCACCTGCCCTATTGCCTTATGTCTTCAATGTTCCTAATTTATCAATGCTTCACTACTTGAATCCTATCATTTTTTCTTTTTCTTTTTTATGTATTTTGTACAGGTCTCACTATGCAGCTCAGACTTGTAGTGATCCTCTTGTTTGCAGTCTCCCCAGCAGCTGAGATTACAGGTGTGCACCACCACACCCAGAATTGGTTACCAGCTCAGAGTGCTGGAGGGGCAGGCATGGCATATGGTACTGGGGATCAACCCCTGTCCCTGTACTTGCCTAAGAAGATGCTTAGTCCACTGAGCTATCTTGACAGCCACCTAACATTTCTAAAACAAGGGCAGCATATTGATCCATTTCAAAAGAAATTAATTTGCATCATCCGTGCAATATTATGAAATTATCTTTATTTCAGTAGAATCGAATATACTTAAAGCTAGATAAAAATCATACTAATAGGTCTTAAATTTTTGAAAAATATCACAACTAACTACAAAGGATGAGGACCAAGATAATTCCAATTATTAATATTAATAACTTCTGTAAATAATATTATCTTGTTTTAATAATTGCATATTGTTATTAATGTGGTGATGATATGTCACAAATGTTCTTTGACTTTGGCATATGCATGCAACCTCATATCAATGACACACACTTTTAAAATGCTTTTGGTATTTATCTTATTAATTGATACTACTAATTTTTCCATTACCTCAAGCTATGCACTATTACTTAGTGTGACTCAGTTGTAAATAAGAATGAACAGAAACCAGGTGTGGTGGTGCACACTTGTCATGCCAGAGATAGTGAAGCTGAAAGAGGAGGATCACTAAGACTCTGAGCTGTGCAGTGAGATCCTGTACTACATACATAAAGATTACAAAGAATGAATCAGAAGTTTGTCAAGAAATTATAACATCTTCATGATATTGGAATGCAAAGGATCTAGAACATAAGTGTTTTATGTTTGGTGTTGCATTGAAACAATTTTTTTTCTTTTGCTGGTATGAGAAAATGCTTTATTCTTTATTTTTATTTTTTTAATTTTTATTTTATTGAAGTATAAATATCAATGAGATAGTTTTAAGACACCTTGACAAGATGGATTTGATAAATTAATATGTTGCAAACTGTTTTCATAATGTTTTAGTATCCTATAAGGTGCATACATGATATTATACTTACAGACATTTCTGTTTACGTATCTTATTTTTCATACCTGAATTACATCAAAGATTCAATAATTAATACTTTCTACCTTATTATTTTCCTAGTGGTTGTCCATAGTACTAGAAGCCGACATAGTATCCTGTCCAACCCCATTAGTGCAAATCCTGCCTCTCATAGAATTATGTAGAAGCATGGCATTATCTATCCCAACTGTACTGTCGATACACACACATCATGATTCTTCCTTTCTATACCCCTTCCTTTGTCTACACCCGTCAAAGATGGGCACTCCATTGTCATTCAACTAATTTAGGTGCCTGAACTCCACTACACAAACAATTGAGTCAGATAAAGCAAAGTGAATGGCATATGCTACAGGATACTAACCAGCTTTTCTTCTGGATCGTTAACAACCTAAATTCACAGATCAAAACTGGAGAAGAACCACAAGGCCAGCCAATATTTTGGCCCTAGCCTTTCAAGGTCAGAGAAGATTCAGGACATAGGAGAACCTGTACTGCAACATCATGAAACTCAGTTGAGCTCCAAATTTTCTGAACAAGGAGATTATGGAGCCACAGAGGAAAGATATCAAAGTTCTATAGTGTGCCTGTGGAGAGTCACATGGAGAGAAAACTTTCTCTCAGGCTCTCACAGAGAGCAA
>PVKA01004999.1:0-94153 GCA_004027165.1 Ctenomys sociabilis | reverse complement strand
CTGGATGGAATGAGGGTCTGGCAGGCCCTGGGAAGCCTCACTCACACACTGGGCCTGGATGGAATGAGGGTCTGGCAGGCCCCGGGGACCCCACTCACACACTGGGCCTGGATGGAATGAGGGTCTGGCAGGCCCTGGGAAGCCTCACTCACACACTGGGCCTGGATGGAATGAGGGTCTGGCAGGCCCCGGGGACCCCCACTCACACACTGGGCCTGGATGGAATGAGGGTCTGGCAGGCCCCAGGGACCCCCACTCACACACTGGGCCTGGATGGAATGAGGGTCTGACAGGCCCCGGGGACCCCCACTCACACACTGGGCCTGGGTGCTGGCTGGAATCTTATTTCAATTTTACATAACTTCTGCTGTTGTATCTTCCATAATATGACATTTGGCCTTACAGATATATTAAATAAGCTCATTTTCAATTTGTGGGACCAGGGAGATGGCTCAGTAGAATAAATACTTCCCTGGCAAGTGCAAGGGCCTAAGTTCAATCCCTGGTTCCCCCCCCCAAAAAAAAAAAAAAAACTTGCATTGGTGGTATAGTGGTGAGCATAGCTGCCTTTCAATTTGTGTCTGATAAAGATATGATCAGTGCTTCAAAAGCAACTCAAGGTATCTTGTAGGGAATAATGTCCAAAACATTAAGAAAAATTCCTGTTCTCTACATTGCATGGCTTCTCTAAGATGTAGATATGTATTATGTTATTTATTATATTCTTTCCATCTTCTCAGCATATATGAGATTTGATTTTTATTACACTCTATAAATTGGGTACTTACTATAGAGTTTATTGTATAATGCTTTGTAGCTTTTCGGCCAACTGTAAACTCTCAGAGTGTGTTGCTTATGAACTGCCCCTTACTTTAGAAATTTTGACACTCTGGATTCAATTTCTCCTATTCTTTATCATCTCATTCCCCATTTTAATGATTTTCTGATTGGAGTGGTTGAATTCTAGTACTTTCCAGAACTTATTTGTCTTTCACAGGACAGACACGGTATCTTACAAAGTTTACTTTGACTTATTTTCAGTATCTAAAAGTTTATAAAATTATTTTAGAACTCACAGGTGAAATTGTATATGCTTTCCTCAGTTTTAAGACTTGAGAATAAGCTTTAAACGAATTCCTCTTATTCTGGCTGGTCCTGAGGGTTGTATTAGTAATGGCAATGCAGCATGGTTGTTTAGAGCAAGCAGAATATATGGTTTAAGAACTCTGACAATGGGACCAGACCTCTTGGATTCAAATTCTTGCTTCATAGTGTTTCAGCTATGTGATCTTGGGCAAGTCGCTGAGCACTGGTGCACCTTACATTCCTCCTCTATAACCCAGGATGGTATTTTCACAGGTTGAATTGCACCCCTGCCCCTTTGTATGTTAGAAAACAAATCCTTAATCCCTTAGACTGTGACCTTGCTTGGAAATATGGTAGTAGCAGATATAATCTGTTAGGATGAAATCGTACTAGAGCATGCTAGGTCTTTAATGCGGAAAATAGAGAAAGGATCCACTTTTTCTATTTTCTGCTGCTGCAACAGAAATCCATAGCCTAGATTGTCAACAATATTTTCCCTTAGCTTATAGTTCTGAAGATTAGGAAGTATGCGGTGCTAGTATCTGCAAGGGTCTTCATAGTTATCATAATATGGTAACAGGCAAGGGACTGGAGGATGAAAGTGAATGTGTCCAAGGTGGAGAAAGGAAAATTTCATGGAAATCATTGATTCTATCAGGAAGCTGCTTCAGAAAGACAAACCCATCCCCACAGTCACAGCATTAGTCCATTCATGAGGTTAGATCCCTTGGATCCAATGACTTCTCGAATGTCTTACTTCTTGATGCTGTTGCAAGAGCAATTACATTTCAACATGACTTTTGGAGAGGACCTTCGAACCATAGCAAGTGGTGT
This sequence comes from Ctenomys sociabilis, assembly GCA_004027165.1. Taxonomy (NCBI): domain Eukaryota; kingdom Metazoa; phylum Chordata; class Mammalia; order Rodentia; family Ctenomyidae; genus Ctenomys; species Ctenomys sociabilis. The sequence continues at coordinate 92,233 of PVKA01004999.1, read as the reverse complement.
CCTTCTAGGGAGGAGAAATTTCACTACAGACCACGAGAGAAAGAAGCTGGTGATTTCCAAGCCAAAGAATGTCACAGGTTTCCAGAAAGCCATAAGAAGCTAGGGCAGGGGCATAGAACAGATTCTCCCTCACAGTAGTTGGAAGGGGCCCAAGGTCAGCCCGCTGACCTCTTGGCCTTGGCCTTCCAATCTTCAGGACTTGGGGACAGCAAGTGTCTAGTGGCTAAGCCACCCAGTCTGAGCAGCTCTGTAATAGCAGCCTGAGTGTCTAATACAGATAGTATCAAATCTGAGGGCTGAACATATCAGTCTGACAATGTCTGACATCGAGAAAGCATTAATAATTCTATGTTCAGTGCTAGCTACATGCTTTCCTGTGTATCCAGCTGTATGTCAGCTGCATATATAAAGTATATGAGCTTAGAGCATAGCAGTTCCATTATATAGTGGTTGTAAAATATAAATTCCTTCATTTTCCCTTAAGTCCTTGCTCCAAGTTAAAACAATAACAGTACCAATGATACAGTCATAGTGATAGTAGCAATCCGTTACACATTGTACATGAGAGCCTTTTAGGTGAGTGTTGTATATATATTTTCATCTGTTCTGCCACACTGCCATATGCACTGCTTACATTTTCAGCCCTCTCTTTGGTCTCTATGCCATGAATGGCTGTGCCTTCACCTCAAGCCTTCCCAACCTCCAGGACCCCTTTCATCACCTCTGGGGTCAGAAACTGCTTTCTTCACTCATGCTGCAGTGAGCATGGTCCCATGAGGTTGTATCTAGGCCTTTTCCTGTTATTTTGCTCACACATTCTGTCTTAGCAGTCATCCCAACACATACCCAATGGTCGAAGAGCCAATGATCATTGCAATTTTTTGATTTCTGCAAGTCAGAAATTTAGGAGGGTTTGACTACAGTTTGGGATTGGGGTCTCTCAATACATTTGACATCTGAAGGTGACAGGCATTGGGGCACTGCCCGGCTGGCCAGCCATTGTCGTCTTTTCTTCACATCTCAGGGCTTCTTCATGTGGTCCTCTGTGGGTTGGCCTGCACTTCCTTCTACCACAGCTACCTTGGGACAGATGGGCTTCTCTTACGGTGGCCCTTGGCTGAAAATCCCTGAGATAAAGGAGGAAAGAAAAAAAGCACTGTCCCTGAGTTTCTTGGTCTTGTAGTCTAGAACTGAAAGAAGAACTATCACTGCTGGATGTGAAGTGGGCTGGACTCTCCCACTTATACGCACCCTTATTTTTATTTTGTATTTTTAGTATGGGGTCTACAGGGTCTACAGGGTTTCACTACACAGATTAGACTTGTAGTGATCCTCCTGCTTTCAGTCTCCCAAGTGCTGGGATTATAGGCACACATCAGCACACGTCATCATACTCAGTCTCATTTGCAGTCTCAGTGTGCCCTAGGGGTGGAGCTGGCACAGCATCCTGGGGATCGAACCCTGGTCCCTGTGCTTGCCTAAGCAGGTGCTTTAGTCTGCTGAGCTATCTGGCCGGCTTCCCACTTATATCCCATTGCAAAGTCAAGGCTATACCTGTGGAAATTTTGCTGTTGAGATTTTAGAGCACATAATGTTTGTGATATTTGTAAAGGACTTAGATCTCCTTTGAGAAAATGAAAAACAAACACTATAGAGCTATTCTCTAATGGTGGAATAGCTTAAACAATTGAAGAGAAAGGTTATAATGATTACATAGAAAGATGTTGCTAATGAGAAATATCTGAAAATCAGTTGTGGAGATTTTATCGTACTTTTTGCTGTATATTCATATGCACAAGTGTCCCAACTTCCTTTCTCTCTAGTGTAATGCATCTGAATATGTATCTTATCACATATGCCTTTTTTCTGATATTAATAATTAGCACCCACGTATTGAAGGCCTCAGATGTTCCAAATTAATCTTAACTCTGCAGCATGAACTTTCAGGCGTCCAACTGATGAAAGAATTTACAGTTCTCTTTGAAGGGATCTATGCTCGTGTCCTCGAGACTTGGTAAAAAATGCCGACGTGTGCATCTTCAAGGTTCAAGAGGGTGTACAGAGGCTCTTCGCGTCATGGAAACCCCATTTTATTGCAGACAAAGCTCCATTCACACTCTGGACTGGAAGGGAATGACCGACCTAAGCAGCATGTCCATCTGCCTTGTAGGTCCTTCACTCCTTCACTGATGGCATCTTTGATGAGTGGATGAAAAGACACAAGCCCGCGGCAGATGCCTGGCCCGAGGAGCTGGCCCCCATCGGCCACAACCGCATGCACAACATGGTCCCTTTCTTCCCTCCTGTGACTAACGAGGAGCTCTTTCTAACCACAGAGCAACTTGGCTACAGTTATGCTATTGATTGGCCAGGTAACTCATACAGCTCCTTAAGTGGGTGATTCACTTAACTGTTAAAGAAGTGTACTTTCTTTCTTTTAAATCTAAACCAAGGTCTTTAATTGAAGCATGCAGATCTAGTTAAGTTCATTGATCATTTTCTGGCATATAAGTACTTAACAAGATGAGCCATTAAGCTGCCAATTAAACTTCAGAAAGGGACTAGTTGGCAGACTGTCTCTTTAGGTAACTGAAAGTCATTAAGAGAACTTATTCCATAGAAAAGCTGTCAAGTCCTACATTTTATTTGACAAGTATCTGAATTTATCAGATTAATCAAAAACTGACTGATGGTGCTTTGAAATATCTAACCAATAAAGTCAAAATGAAAGAGTTACATGTGGAAGGAGACTGGTAGGACTTAGAGATTACTACGTGGAGTCTGGGGTTATGGTGAGACAAGTGTGGAATTTGCTTGGAGCACAAAATTCAGTGGGAGACCAAAAAAAATTATCAGTAAATATACTAGATAGTAATGGCATATTTTAAAAGCAAAAATTAATGCAAAAATTGTGACGAACAATACACTATCATAATTCTGAGTACAGACTGACTTGTTTGTCTGATTTGCATACTTATATTGCTTCATAACAGTGTCTGTGGTTTTCGGGGAGACAGGATCATGTTGCCTACAGGGATGGGCTTACATGCGCCATGCATTTTACTTTATGTTTTTAAGTTAAGCTTTCTAAGGGCTGGCTTGATAGCTCAGTGGACCAAAGTGCCTGCTTACGCAGAGAGCAGCGGCTGGGTTTCGATCCACAGCCTACTGGGCCGGACCTGCCCACAGGGTGCATTGAGACAGCTATTGAGATTGGGTGTGGTGGTGAGCAACTGTAATCCCAGCACTTGGGAGGCTGAAACAGGAGAGTAACTATGAGTCCAATCTATGATCTATGTAGTGAGACCCTACAGACCCTGTAGGCCCTGTCCTAAATATAGAAAAAAAGAAAAAGAAAATAAACTAAGATTTCTAAGTTGTGTCTTCAAATTGTAACTCTTTTGTTAAGTCATTTGGTTCAAAATAAAGAAAAGATGCTTTGATGAATGTATATAAGGGCTCATGCTTTTGGTGTTAGCCCTGAACCCAATGCAGGTTTATATGCTATTGATAGAATCTTAGGGAAGCTTGAAAAAGGAAAGATAAAGCAACAAAAAGCATCTTAATTTGTTAAAAAGTGGAAAAATGCACAGGAGGTAGCTGGTAACTTTTCTATCCCTTCTGTATCTATTTAATCTTTCCTAAATCTTCGGCTACAAATGATTGAGATGATGTGAACTTCATTCTCTGTATCTGTTTGTCTGCCTGTCTGTCTTTCTCTCTAACGTCAGAATCTTTCAAGCACTCTTTTCTCCTCCTAACTGCATCTGTTACTTCTTATTCTTCTTACTGACTTGAAATTTCCATCTGTTGGAGATCATTGAGGATATTTGTTTTGGGATTAGGCATAATCACCACCACCACCACCACCATCATCATCATCATCAAAAAATAATAGGAGCATGCATCCTGCCCTGCTTCTCTGTGCTCTGGAAGCCATTGACAATGTAATCAGAGTCCTATGTTCACATACAATGCATTGACTCATCAGAAGATACTAATTCATGTTTACTTATTAATCTGACAATGAAATTTTCAATCTTGCCTGGAGAGATATATCCATGATTAAGAGGGGAGGAAAAAAATTCCCCTACCTTTTAAATGTTTTGAAGATTAGATGAATAACAGAATGACAGGTAGAAGTATCATACATTTAATTTGATGCTTCTTTTTTGTTGTTGTGTGACATGGAAACCGAGCTAGAAAAGAGGACTGGAAGAAGGCGATAGGCCCGAGAACTTCTATACCACTTGAAACAAAGAATAAAGAAACTGTGGGAAGGTGACAAGACACAGAAGCCAGCATCTATGCCATCCCTTATGGTGTTGTGTTCATCTTCTGTACAGCCATAAGATTTCTCTGTGAGAGGATATTTGTGGCAGTTCCTATTTCTCAGAAGGGCTGTTTTTCAGTCAAATGAGAGATGTCCTGTGCAGGCTTCTGGCTGCATCTGCGGAGTCTCACTGCCTCAGGCTGCAGTCTCCTTTGGTCCAAGGGGAGGCTCTGGGAGGTGTTTTCTGATTTTCAAGCCAAGGGCGCAAGGGGGCCAGGAGTTTTGGAAAGGCTTCTTGGAGGTGGGTCTCTACCTACACTGGAAGAAATTGGTAGCTGTCAGGAGATGATGTCAGGGTGCTTTAGACTGAAGGAGGTAGAAAATGGGACAAGGAACAACACAGGTGGTCTAGACAAAGGGCTGTGAGAGGAAAGTCTATTGGGGTTCATAAAAGGGTTCCTCAGAGTATGAGATGTTGATATGTTGAATGCTCCCAGCTAGAGAGGAATTATGTTCTTTCTGACCTCTGCTTCCTCTCTTCCCTTTTTCTCTTGGAAAATGAAGGAAGGGATTTCTCTGAAGTTTTCCATTGTACCCAAAGGCCAGATCCTCCAGAGGCTTCTCTGGCAGCAATAAGGGCAACTTGATCCTTCAGAGTCCAGGCAATCTTGGTCTCAGAGAATCCTCTCCTATTCTTTCCCCTAATCTCCTCTCCAGGTCTGCTGTTTCTGTAAAATTGCCGACAGTACCAGTCTCTTCACCTAGAAAGGTTGTAAGCCTCAACCAGATGCCATCGTTGACCCCCATGCACGGTTAGGTTAATAGTCTCTTCTCTGCTTAGTTGATGTATTGTCAGCTAGTTTTATAGTTCAAATAACCAAATCGGCAGAGAGTGGAAGGAAAGCTCCTTTTGTTTTTACATGGGTTTGTAGGTAGGAGGGAAGAACCCTACAAACTTAGGCCTGGTCTATGGGGGTTTCTGATGTCAGAGAGCCATAAAAGTTAGGCAGATGCCCCCATTGGAGGCTGTGCCACCTTTCAAGGTGGCAGTTATCAAAAAAGCAGAGAATAACCAGTGTTGGCAGGGATGTGAACAAATGGGAACCCTAAGCATTGCTAGAGGGAAGAAGAAATAGGACAGCCACTGAGGAAGCATCTCAAGGATTCCTCATGATATTGAATGTAGGATTGTCACATAATCTAGCAATTCTGTTTCACGGTACATACCCAGAACTGGAAGCAGGGTCTTGTAGAAATATTTGCACACTCTTGCTCGTAGCTTTATTTATAAAGCTAAATATAAAAGCCACACAAATGCCTATCAATACTTGGATGAATAAACAGAACACATACATGACACATACATGACATTCATCAGAATATGAGATCATATGTGATTATGATCTCATATGTGTTGGTCCTTTGTCTGTCTATCTATCTATCTATCTATCTATCTATCTATCTATCTATCTATCTATCTATCTATCATCTTTCTATCTATCTATCATCTATCATCTATCTCAGTCTATCTATCTATCTATCTATCTATCTATCTATCTATCTATCTATCTATCTATCTTTCTATCTATCATCTATCATCTATCTCAGTCTTTGAAAGGAAGAAAATTCTAAAAATTAGAATAGATACATGTTACAAAAAAGGTAGACCTGAGGACATTAAGCCAAGTGAAATAAGCTAGACACACTAGGCATGGTGGTGTACACTTGTAATCCCAGCACTTGGGAGACTCAGGTAGGAGGATCTTCGTAAAGGGCTGGCAAGATAGCTCAGCAGGTTAAGCATCTGTTTAGGCAAACACAGGGACCAGAACCCCAGTCCCACAGGCCACTCTGGCCCCACCCTGTATACACTGAGTTCGCCACCGAGTCCTGAGTCTGGGCATGGTGGTGCATGCCTGTAATCCCAACACTGGTGAGGCTGAAAACAGGAGGATCACTACGAGTCTGAGCTGTGTGGTGAGAGCCTGTACCAAATACATAAAATAATGATGATGATGATGATGATGATGACATTGTGAGTTTGAGACAACAGGGCCATTGTGTGTAACAGGTTAAAATCTTCTTGGAGGAATCTGGATGGGATGGGCTATGGCTCTTAGTGGGGTTAAAGGCAAAGGATTGGATAATGTACTCACATGCATGTAGGGCCTAGGCCTAGAAGTGACTCAGAATGTCCAAATTTTAAAAATAAAATGCCAAAGAAAATATATTTTCTAATGAAATTACAAGGAGGCATAAGTACATTTAAAATGTGACCCATTCATTTGTTGGAGAGAGTTTATAAAGTATATGTGAGCATGGGCCAGTAAGATAGCTCAGTGGTTAAAAGCACCTGATCAGGAAGCTTAGGAAAGTGCAAGGAGCACAGTTTGTTCCCTGGTACCATATGCTGTGCCAGACCCACCCCCAAAGGGGGCTGAGCTTGCCACAAAAATAAATGACTAAATAAACAAATAAATAAAATATATGAGCTAAAGATTGGATGTATCAAATGGGCAACTGAAATTTCATCAAAACTTTTTTTATTTTATGGAATAAGGTAAAACAAAGTTCATAACAGGATGAAAGGAGCACAACAACAGCTAGCACATTCCATGTTATTATCTTGCATGCTGCTACTCAGATACAAGATGTGGGAGTAAAAAATCCCCAAATTGGTTGAAGTGCAAGCCTTCCTTTTCTAGGAACTAAGAGACACTAATGGTATTCCTAATTTGCGTTTTTTCTCTCTTCCCTTTCTTTCTTTTCTTTGCCCATTCCTAGTTCCTTTTTACTTTTGAACAATTTCTTTTCATTTCACAGTACCTACATTTTAGACCTTTCTTACTCTTTCAGTTTCACACCATCATCAAAACTATTTAATGAGAACAGATAAATCTGCTTCTACTGTTGAGCATCTCTTGGTACAGGACTTAGTTTCATTGGTGTCATCCACTGATTACCTATAAAAATAAGAGACCACTACAGTTTCCACCCCAGAGTTGTGAATTTAGCAATTCCCCAGATATCAGTTTAGCATGCACTATACAAATGCATTTCTGACTTTAAAAAGTAGCTGTATATTTCCTGGTGGATTTATTCTACATGCAAGAACTTATTATAGCAAATATTTAAAATGCAGTAAGTTGTATTTAAATAATGAGATGCCATTTCCAACTTCCTAGTCAACATGATTGTGGATATGATAAACAGTTGGTGAGGAAACAGAAAATAAACTCTATTCTAGCAAGGAGGTTGTGCTTCATCAACAAAAGTGGATGTGAAGAGCAAGTTTATTCTTTCTTTTTATTGGGGAATTCAGCTGTTAAAATTCCTCTTTTCTGCTTCAGTTTCAGATGAAGAAACTCCCACTTGGTCTGCAGTACTCTTCGTGGTGACTGGAACCCTTGTGGCTGTGGTTGGCCTTTTTGTGCTGCTGATTTTCCTTTGGTACAGAAGGTTCCACAGAGGCTACACACCACTCATGGAGACTCATTTAATCAGCAAGAAATACACCGAAGAAGCTGAGGGAGCTCAGGCTGCACCCTAGAGAAGAGGCCAGCCAAAGGGTAGCTCTTGAGAATAAGCAAGCTCTCCTGGGGTTCTTCTTTTACAAGATCTTTGCTAAGCATTCTTTTACTGACATGATAACCTGAATACAGAAGGTGCTTCACTGTTATTTCTAGTTTGTTAGTTTAATGAATTCAAGCTCCAAGTATTTTGCACTACTTCTATCATCATATTAATGTACAGCAGAAGTTCATAGTATCTGATCAGAATTTTCCATGCTGATAAAACCTTTTACTATTCTGAAGCCACTGAAAAAAGAAATCAGAAAGTGGATTCTTTAAATCTGAAGGCCAATGGACACCTGGGGAACTCTGGTTCAATCTTTATTAGCCCAGACATCTTTGCTTTTGATGCCATGGAGCTGAGTCATCTCAGCTTTTCACTACTATATTGAAATACTTTGATTGGGTTAATTTTATAAATAAAAGAGGCTGCTACCCATTTACAATTCTGTTGGAATAAGGCCTAAGATTGCAACTGATGAAGGCCTTGTTGGAATAGTTGAGAGGAGAGACAGGGCAAGCATGCAGGCATATGTATGTGTGTGTTTGCCTCTTCCTAAAAATACACAGAGACTCAGGAGTCAGTCATGGGCGCCACTGTGATGACCTTCTCTAATTCCGGCCCCTTTCCTAGAGCTCCACTTCAAAACACCATAAGTAGGTTAAGTTTCTCCTTCTCGCTCCCTCACCACAAGGTTTAAATTTCAACACATTAAGTTTTTGGGGACAAACTATATTCAGCTCATAGTAGTGTCTCAGGCACTAGATGATTCTCTAAACCCTCTAAATAATTACATCCAACACCTCTTCTGCCTTCAGCATCTTCCCTGGGCTTCTGTATTGTCTTTTCTCTGTCTTTTCCTTGTGAGCCTTGAAGATTAAAATAGGTCTTATTATCCATATAAGATAACAATAAATGAATGAAGGATTCTTTCAAATTGTCTTTGTAAATAATTAGCAGTTAGAGAATTTATTCCAAATTTGCAACTTTTTTTTTTTCAGAGTCTTCCTATGTAGTTTAGGGTGGTCTTGAACTCGCTAGGCAGCCCAGGTTGCATTCAAACTTTGATCCTCCTGCCTCCTCCAGTGCTGGGGTTACAAGTACATACTACTGTACCTGGCTACAGTTTATAGTTTTAAAGAGTAGAACTATTAGAATATTCAACAGCCAGATAAAAATTGATCTTATAAGGATAAACAAATAAAGAAATATCGTTATAGACCTTTCTAGTTAACTAATGCACTACTCCAAACTATTAAGTGTGGAATCAGTCTTTCAAGGAAAAGCTGACTAGAGAAAGCTGCTATCACATAATTCTGAACATGGGACAATTTGATTAGTCTCATTACTCTGAGGTCCTGTAGCAGTTCCTTTGCTACATAGCCTCAGATGGAAAATTATTCACATATAATGCATTTGACTTGTTTGAAAGCACTGGCTGCAAATTCATTAACGCCACTCCATACCAATTATTACTTATAAATGAGAATCAATGATGTCTTATTCAATCGCAAATTGTCTGTTAAAATAGAACAATTTGTAATTAAATGGTTATGCTCGGTTAAATAATTACAAAATTATGAGGAGTAAGAATGAGCCCATGTTTAATATGTTCAGTTTATTGTGATGATCCCCACTCTTGAAAATTAATAGCTACTGAGATGCTAAGGTGGGTTTCTTCTGCTCATATCTGCTGCCTGTCAGGAGTGAGCTTGGCACCACACACTGCACCAGCTCTGCCCCCCAGGGGTGCTGAGCCAGCCGAGACTGGGCATGGTGTGCACCTCCGTAGTCCCAGCTCTGGGCAGGCTAAAAACAAATGAGTCTGAGCTGTACCAAATACATAAAATAATAAATAAATAGCTAGCTAGATAGATAGATAAGTATCAGAAGTGAGCTGGGATGGCAGAAGAGGCTCTTGGTCAGCCTGTCTGGCCTCTCACTTTTGGATAGGATGTGTGTCCAGAGCAGGGGTGCAAGGAGGACTTTAGAGCTGTCTTTGTAAGTTGGGACTCCGGGGGAGGGTTAGGTAATGTAAGATTCGCCAGGACCAATGTTACCCTCTGACTGCTAAAGCCAGAGAAATGCACAATGCCGCCCTGGAGTCTGGCTCTCACGAAGTCACAAGGGTACCTGAAAGTAGGCTCAGCCATGTCCTTCACAGCCCTCCCTGGGGTGTTTTAGCCATCACAGGCACAGGTCTCAATTACTGCTATTCAAGCATTCACTGAGTACTCAGCAATGGTTATTGCCATGTCCTCTCCAGAAGGCTTATGCTGAGCTTAGGGTTGCTGGGGAATGCATTTTTACGTGCTGTTTTTAAAACAAAAGAGAACTATATTAAAGTAAAGATATAATGCTACATGTAGGTGTGTTCCTAAAAAGCTATGTATAAATCAAGTGCATGCTAAAAAACCCAGGGGAAATCACTTTTTTAAATAGATGAACTATTATGAATAATTCTATAAAGCAAACAACCACATCCAATTTATCTTTCCAGTATTATATGTCAGAATTTTCATACATCCTATCCTCCTAAGATTTAGCTAAAGGAAGATCTATCTGAAGTAGAGATAAATAGTCATCATTTATACTTAGCTGAATTTATCTATAGTGTGTGCAACTTTTTACAAATATTATGTTTTATAATGCCTTTCTAAATGAAACAAGTTCCTAATATCATAGTTCATTTAAGAGGAATAAAAATTTCTAGCATTTTCTAACCTTGTAATAAATCAATAGAGAATGCCTTTTAACGACTCTAAAGGTAGGGTAGGCTTACAGAATAGAGTCGATATTTACTTACATTAAATATTATGCAAATAAACTCAGCAAATGTCACTGAGCATCACAGGGCTATACTTTCTCTAAAATGGGGGGAGAAGTCAACCATGAAGAAAATGAACAGATTATTTTTCTGCTTTTATCTTTTGCATTAAAAATTGTGTGTATATGAATTATAATTTCAATAGAAGTGCCTTTATAAAGCCGACATTCAGAAGTGAAATGAAATTGAACAACATCTTTCCTTTCCTTGAATTGTGTCATCAAGTTTCTTCTAAGTCTAAAATTTTTTAACATTAATTATATCTTTCTTGGGATTGAATATTGTTAGGCATAATGCTAGTGAATAATAATAACTTCACAATAAGTAATATAAAACTTATTAAAGAGGAAAATAAAAATAAATCTTCTTTTGCATATTATTGTTCAACTCTGGAGATAATTGTCTTTTAATTACACATCAATCCCTGTCTTCTGTGCGTGCAACATATGTATTGGAACATACAGTACATACATGAAGTATGTGACTGCTATAATTCAGAAATGGGTACTTAAGTGAATACTCTACTTCTCAGGTTGGTTTCTAAACAACTGCGGATTCCTGAATCTCTGTCATCCAGGAAGAAAAGGAGGCCTTAGTGTTCCCCTGCATGAAAGTTTCTGTCCCATAGCCCCACAGCCTAGTGATGGGTTGTGGGGTGTGGCCACCGCTTCAAATCACTGTCACAGTAGCTTGCCGGTCCTCCACATGCAGAGGAAGAGGAACCAAGAAGGAGGAGGGGTGGTAGGGGCCCCGCTGTCTTATATCAGAGCACCCCATCTAACACGTTCAGAAATGTTGGGGGTTAATTTAGCGGGGGCATAAAAGGGACAACCTCCTCCTCCCCAGTGGTAGGAAAGTATAACTTTCTCCAAGGCAATGACAAAACCCAAAGCTAAAGTCTTCTTATTTCTGCAGTCCCTTGCTTATTCTGAGAATACTATAAATATGTTTTGAATAAATGAATAAAAACCAGGCTCTGAGTAGAACTTTTCATAGGGCCTTTGGCATGTTTTAACATTGCCTGGGTAAACATAGAAGAGTGGAATCTTAGACCCCTACCATGTTTGTCCTTCAGATGCTGTTAGGTGAAATTTTACTCCAAGAAATCTAGACAAAGGAACACTTCAGCCGTGTTTTCTTTCTAGATGCATCTTCTTCCCGCCATTGGAAGATCTTACTGATGGGGGCAAGGACAGAAAATTAAGACTTCTGTTTACCTCTAACGCAAATCCTCACACATGTTATATTAGGGCCCCTACTGCCTAGAATCCTAACATCTGTCTGTTTTAATGAAAAAGTTAGTGGCAAGTTCTTCACTGAGGCAACAGTGCTTCTTTTGCTGATGGGTCTAAGAAGCATCACTTTAGGAAACTTCAAAGATGATTCAGGAAAATTTTCCCTGGGTATCCCTGGGGCTTAGCTCAGGACCCCTCATTCACAGAGGGATTATGTACATAACTTTTGCGTAGAACCTATGTACATCCTTCAGTGATATACAAGTGCTTGAAACCATCTCTAGGTTACTAATAATGCCTAAGCCAAGGCAAGTGCTGTGCAAATAGTTGTCAACACTGCTGCTTATGAATGACAACAGGGAAATAAGTCTGTTTGTTCTGTATGGATGAAATTCTTCCATATATATGTTTGATATGGGGTCTCACTACACAGCTCAGACTTATAGTGATCCTCCTGTTTCACCTTCCCCAGGTCTGGGATTACAGGCACACATGACTAGGGTTCTGGGGCCGGCACAGTGTGTGGTACTGGGAATAAAACTCAGGACCTTGCACTTGCCAGGCAGGCATGTATGCCACTGAGCTATCTCCCTGGTCCCTTCCAAATATTTTCATCCTTGCTTAGTGGAAACTACTGAAGAGCCATATGCCCCAGGTCGGGCTCATTATATCTGGTTCCAACCATAACAGCACTTCAAAATGAAACTCTTATGCTTTGGCAGGTAGTTCTGTGAAATCTTGAACATAACACACAAGAGTGTTTTGAGCTATGGAATATGTTAAAGTTTTCTAAAACAAAGCAAAGCAAACAAAATGACCAAGTCCCCGTTCAAGGCTGGAATGCACTGTGTATTTTTACCAAGACCACATCTATTTGGTAGAAACCATTAGCCCAACTTGTGTTACTCATCCCATCAATTCAAGTCAGGCTTTACGAACACAATGTACTGAATTTGGTCCCTATTTCTCTGCTCCCAAGTCAGTTTATAAACATATGCTGAAACCATCTCAGAGCCTCCCCAGTGTAATTGTTCTTTGTGTTGTAAATAACGCTAAGTAGAAAAGACTGAGCTTCGCTTTGTTTATTAAAATAATAGAGATTTCACTGCCAAAGTTATATGCCTTGATTATTCATTCACTCCATATGTTATCAAGTGCTTCTGAATTTGCAATTAGCACAATGACCATCTTAATTACTAGCAGATGGAATTAGTCTTACAATAAAGGAAAACCTACCCTCTCGTGGTAGTTTTGAGAATTGCATTAAGTGGTAATGCTCTTTTTTCCTTATGGCCAAGAAGGGAAAAAGATTTATTTGCAAGATGTGCCAAGAATTCAGAAATAAGGACAGATAAAGCACAGTGATTTAGAAGGAAAAAGTTTCCCATGCAGGCTCTCCGAATTTCATCTACTTTGAAGTGTTAAATGTTTGCCACTAAGCCATTAAAGTTGTTGGGTGGGGGTGGGAGCAAACTGCAGATGGCTGGGCAGAAACACAGAGTATAATTTAGGTAATTATTATTTATTTGATTGTTTTGTAGCCGGAGATTGGGAGACAATCCTTTCTATTAGAAACTGTCACTAAAATGAAACATTTTGGCCAGGCATGGTGGCCCTTGCCTGTGATCCTGGCATGTTGGAGGCTGAGGCAGGAAGATCGCCTTGAGTTCAGCCTGAGCTACACAGCGAGACCCTGTCTCACAAAACCAAAAGAAGAAAGAAGAAGAAGAAGAGGAGGAGGAGAGGAATTTTGGAAAAAAAATTAAAACAAATATTGGATCAGTGAATTAAAACTAGAGATAGCTATCGGAATTTCATTAGGCATGCACTGCCCTATCATAAGTGAACTTCACTTTGCAAATCTAGATCAGTGGTGTGATGGCGACAAGAGCAAGAAGGCCCTGGGTCTGCACAGTGACTCTGGGTTGGGCCATTGAAAAGGGGACTCAAACGTAAGTAAAACGTGGTCTCTAGTTTATTTATTTATTTTTTTTATTTTGGCAGAATGGGGATTGAACTCAGTTCCTTGCACTTGCCAGGGAAGCACTTATTCCACTGAGCCATCTCCCTGGGCCCTGGGCCCAGTCTCTAGCTTTTAAAGGGCTGCCTTTTAGACAGACATCTGGGTAACATTTAAAGGGGAAACGTAGGGGTAGATTGTTTTCTTATTCCAATTTTATCCACTAAAAAAATGGGGGAGTTAAATTGAAAAAGCTTCACCTCCTGAGGCACGAAAACTTCCCTGCCGAAGAACTGTCCCTGGCTCCCTGCCGCGGGCGCGCAGAACTGCAGGCTGTGTGCTGCAGAACCGTGTCCATTGACAACTCCTCCTCGTGTGGTAGTTCTGCTTTTATTTTCTTTTTCCAAATAGTAGTAAGCATTGTCTTGATTTACTGTTAGTTGAATTTTTCTTCTTCAAGATGTCATTGTGTTCCAGAAGTCTTGCCTTTTGCACTAGGGAGACAAGCCAAGCTGACCTCAGCTCTTGGCGTTTCCGGTCAGAGGAGGAAGTCCTCAGATCTGTCTGTGCAAGCAGGAGATGAGATCGCGTGTGAGTTTCCCCCTGAGCGATCCCTCCAGTGCTCAGTGAGACAAGCCCCACCTTGCAGCCTTTCTGACCCAGAACTTTTTTCGGGAGCTGCACGTTTTCTTTCTGTGTCAGGCACTTCACCCTTCGGAGACAGCATATTGTGGACTGTGCGCTGTGCCGGGACGCTCTTAGCGCGGAGCGGGCCTCTGTGCTCTTACCACATTTACTTGAGCTGGTACCAGCTCTCGAGCCCCGCCGGCGCCTCCTTCCTTCGCCGCCCGCAGCCACCCGGGAGCAGAGCCGCGCTTGGTGGGCGCCGCGATCCGCAGGGCACTTGCTTCGTTCTCCGGCCCTTGCAGCAGGCGGAGGGCTCCTACCACCCGTCACATGCAGACTTGTTCCTTTCCTACTTGGTTTCACAGCCTGCCTTTTTCAGCTTAGCTGCACAAATGCAGGCAAGATAAAAATCGTTCGTTGACGCTGGGTGGAATGGATGCAGATTCATTGTTTTAAAATAAAAGTGACACGGCATCCGATTACCAGGAACTCACCTTGCAGCTCACGGCTGCCTCTGTCTTGATCTTGCCCTCGCTGCATGGAGGGTGCCATTCCGTGGTTTGCGACTGCAAGTTGGGGATCTCTTCACTCTCCTGCTAGCTATCAGTAAACCCCAGGGAAGCCCCTATCCTAGTTCGCAGAGGCTTTCGGGCGTCTCCTGAGCGGAACCAAACCAAGACAGATTCCTGTAGGCCCAGCAACCACTTCCTGCTTATCCATCAGTCTGTCCCCAAGGCCCCAAACTCATTCCTTTACTCGGAACATTCCAAATGTCTCCAGAACTTGTCAGATCAGGAGCCCAGTGGTGGCTGTTGTTGCTTTTCTGTTTTTTTTTTTCTTTCCATTTAAACCACCACCAAGTGGCTTGATCTTAATTACTTCTTTGTATGAAACCTCTAGAAGACTGAGATGAGGGTTCTCCATTCTCAGGCTTTGTATTGTCCCCTGAGCCTGGTCATCAGTTAGCATTCAGCTCTCTGTGGACAGAATTCTCTCTGTGGACAGTTCAGGGTCCCTGCTTCCTGGCCAGGAGAGCTGTTGTGTGTTTTCAACAGCAAGAGACTGGCTTTAGCCTGTGGTTCTGGGCTGTGTTTGGAAAGATTCTTCTTCTAATTGTATTCTGTAATAAAATAATGATAACACCAAATTTGATCTCTGAGCTATTTTCAATATGTACGAGTTAGGGGCAGTAAGTACATTTGTCACCACCTCTACTTCTGGAACTTTTTAATCATCCTAACTCACATTCTGTACCTTTTATACCCTACTCCCATGTCCCCTCTCCCAGCTGTTAGTCACTTTTTTTTTTGTATTTTAGGGAAGGGGCTTCAGGGTGTTCAGGGTCTCACTACTAGATGGGACTTGTAGTGATCCACCTGTCTACAGCCTCCCAAGTGCTGGGATTAGAGGTGCCTGCCACCACGCCCAGTCTCAATGGCAGTCTCAGAGTGCCCCGGGGGCGGGGCCAGCATGGCAGGCTCGGGAATGGAACCCCCAACACAGGCGCTTTAACCCGCTGAGCTATTTGACCGGCTGCTGTTAGTCACTTTTAATAGGGCTTTGGCGATCCCTCCTCTCTGTAGCCTGAGACCCTCAACTTTGAGACTTTTTTTTTTTTTTTTTTTTGGAGAGAGTGTACAGGGTGTACCGGGTCACATTGCATAGATTGGACTCTTAGTTATCCTTCCAAGTGCTGGGATTGCAGGTGCACACCACCACGCCCAATCTCAATTGCCGTTTCTGAGTGCCCTCCTGGGGGGGGGGGAGAGGCATGGAAGCCCTGGGGATCGAACTCCAGCACCCCGTGTGTCTGCCTAAGCAGGTGCTTTAGTCCACTGAGCTATTTGGCCAGCCCGAGACAAACTGTTTCAAACCTATTACCTCATGCCCTTGGGATCATCATGAATGTGAAACGTAAAGCTAAATAGAGGACCAGCGAGATAGCTCAGTGGACTAAAGCACCTGCTTAGGCAAGCACAGGGCGCTGAGCCGGTGACTGATTCTGGGTTTCATAGTGCGGGCCTGTAAACCCAGCACTGGGGAGGCTGAAAACAGGAGGACCACTATTAGTCTGAGCTGTGTAGTGAGACCCTGTACAAAAACAAACAACCAAACAGACAAAGCTAGATAGAGAGTAGTGATATTTGCTGAGGGCCCTGGAAAGTAAAGCTAAGAGATGTGATCTCACTTCAGAGACATACGGTATGAAGATTGTGAGGCTTGGAGTCTGAGCAGCCAGTTTTGCCTGTTTGAGGAAGACTTTGAGGCAGCCTGGACATACACTTCCTTCAAAATATTTTTCAGCTTATACCAGTGTGAGTTAGAATTCCTCATATAATATGAAGATTTCTAACTAATAAGTCAATCTCAAAACTTAGAAAGAAAGCAAGGGACAGAAGCTCTGGCTCACTTGCTTGCTTATTTCCAGTTGCCATCCTCCTTGCCTTTAGCTGAGTAGGAAGAATCATCTATAGGTGCCCTCTAGATAAAGGGGCGCAGAAGCCCTGCGCAGGTGCCTTTGTAGGAGACCCAGAGCAGGTGGTCACATCCCAGCCATGCACTTGCTTAGCGCATGATCTTTCTTAAACTTTTAGTTTTGATTGCTACAGATGGCAATTTTCTTGCTTTCAACATATATCCATGACAGTTTCTCTTGGCACGCATGCACACACACACACACACACACACACACACAGACGCACGCACGAATAAATTGAGTAAATACATGTAACTTCTTCCAAGCAGTCTCTGTGTTTTAAACTAAGTAGTGTAAACCATAGAGATTCTTGCCTTCACTTTTGGGAGGCTGGAAATCTAAAATCCGGGCTTTTTCTGCCCAGGCCTCTGTCCTTGGCTCGTCTGTCACTGCCTTGGGTTCTCTGTTCCATGTAGGCTGTCTCCATAAAGATCGCCCCTTCTCAGGAGGACACCGTCGGGATGGAGCATACACCCTCCTTGTGGCTTGTGTCTGGATGCCTCCCAAGCCCCACATGCTCCTAGGTGGCTGGGTCTAGAGGGCATGGTGCGGGCTTGGTCCACTGATGGGCTCATAGAGGGTGGGACGCTGGGTGGTGAAGTCTGAGGGGAAGAGGTGTGCTGCTGTGGGCCTGGCCTGGCCGGAGTGTCCCCTTCATCCTACCTTTTGGTCTCTGTCTGTCTGTCCCTTCTTCCCACAGCCATGCCATAAGCTGCTTCACCTCTGTGATGCCCCTGCCCAGGAGCACCCAACTAAGGATTGAAACCTCTATGATCTGTGAGCTGAAATAAATCTTTTCTACTTTAATTTGTAGGTATGGGGTATTCTGTCCTAGCACCCAGACAGCTGAGATGATCCTAAAAGCCTTTTTTTTTATTCGGTCACTTCCTTGAAAGACCTAATTTCCAGATGTGTATACATTCTGGGGTCCTTCAATATGTGAACTGGTGTGCGTGTGTGTGTGTGTGTGCATGGGGGATTGTACAATTCTTCCTCGAGAGCGAGCCTGGAACAGAGATGTTATTTAATACATGTTGATAATATTTATCAAATATGTTCAGAGCACTTGGTGTGTGAAATCAATGCTGCAGTTTAATTTCATGGATCAAGGAAGGCTGTCCTTGCTCTAGAACTCAAAAGTCAGCTGCAGTTTGTCAAGAGATTGGAAAACCCAAGCTGCATCATGGTTCCTTTTCTATTCCTGGGGGAAGGAGCTCTGTGAGCTCTTGGTGCCCAGGTGGGCCAGTGGGTACTGTGTGTTTCAGGTGGCTTTGTGGAGTAAAGAAGAAGGAAAGGAAGGGAGAGAGACAGAGAGACACTTCAAGGAGACCGAGCCACCCTGTGACCCCAACTGCCTTTTCCTTTGGTGCAGGGAGAGCTGGGAAGCAAATGGTGTGCAAAATGTTAAACGAGCAGGAACTTTCAGCAACTGACAGGGCGCTTCTGCTCCATTACAGATTCATCTCTTCTGCCAGCGAAGCCAGGGGAGATGCCCCAGGCTCCAGCTTGTGCTGAGATGAAGCGCTTTCATGCTGGGCTCAGACTGTATTCGGCACAGCCATGACTCGTTCAGGCAGTGCCTGTCCTGTTCCTGGTTTATCTGTCTTGCTTTGGCTTTGTGATGAGAGAGAAATGGAAAGGGTAGAGGGGGCCAAGGGCTGATGCGCACCTGCTGCTCCTGCAGGGTATGGAACCTCTTCTTCCTGCTAACCTGTCCCCAAATGCTACAACCTTCTGCTTAGCACTTTGACCTTCCAGAGGTCATTTATCTTTGCATATTTTGCCTGCTGTTTTCTTTTTTCCTCATCATTTTATTGAAAAACAAATAGCAATGAGATAGTTTCAAATCAAATTAGTAGGACAATTTCAATAATTAATACATTACATATTGTTTTCTCAGTGGTTGTTGGTTGTACAAGATGCAGACATGATATTCTATTTGCAAACATTGCTAGAACAGACCCCTCCATTCATTGAATCAAGAGAATGTAGCTGTATATCTGTCTTAACTATTTTGAATTGACAGATACAAAATGGTCATTCAATTGTATCCCCCTTTTTTTGTTTAGTTTTGTCATTTAAATACTATAGGTGCATGAGTTCAGCAAAATATTCCAAAATAGTCCAATAGTCCACAATAGTATTGGGTTTTCCATATGTCTGGCAATGTCAAAAGTTGTTGATTTGAGTCTTTTACAGCTCAGCATAATAACATGGCTTTACTTCTTATATTTCTTTCTTATACTTTTCTCCTGGATGGTTAAGACCAAGATAAAGCAAGACCTATGTAACCATAATTGTAGCTTTTGTATCTAATTAAGTTCAGTCAAATCCCTTCAGGATTTATCCCGAGACCCTTTACCACAGTTTGTAGATCTTTTGTTGTGTCAGTCATGTGGACGAGTCCCGGCCATTGCTTGACCAATTTGCTCTCTGTGAAAGCCCAAGAGAATGCTTTCTCTCCATGTGACTCTCCTTATTGCCTGCTGTTTTCAACCCCTGACCATTGTAGAGGAACATATTGTTCTTAATATTATGCACTAACATTGTTATGCTGCCTAACAAAGTGGTCACTGGATGTGCACACATCTGTCTTTAAACCACTGAGAATTGCCAGCTACGCTGTACTGGAGGCCACCTGCGGGGCAGCAGTGCTGTGTTCTCGGAAGTGGGAGCCTCCCCGCTCCTGCCACATTTGTACATGCATTTTAACAGTTGATTCCATGTTTCTCAGGCTGGGGAGGTAGCTTGCAGTATAGGAGCTTGCCTGGTAAGTGAGAGGATCAGAGTCCAATCCCTGGTATCATACTCTGTGCTGGCCATCAAAACCAGGAATGGTGGTGAAGGCCTGTAATCCCAGCGCGGGGAGGCTGAGTCAAGAGGGTCACTATGAGTCCAAACTGTATAGCAAGACCCTGTGTCAAATAGATAAATAAAAATTAAAAAGAATCAATGTTTAATTTTGTAGCTTTTCCTCCATATTTTAGGAAAGTGAAAATGAGAAATATGGAATATGTGAAGACATGCTCAATAACTCTGGCCATTAGAGAAATATAAATTAATGCAACACCAGCTTCCCTCTTACCTCAGAGAGAATGGTTTTCATCAAGAAATCAAATAATAACAATGTTGATGAGACTGGAGAGAAAGGGCTGCTTCTATGTGTGTGTGTGGGGGAGTGTAAATGAGTGCAACCACCTTGAAAAGCAGTGTGAGATTCGGCAAAAAAACACAAATTAGAAACTCCACTTGATCCAACTATTCCCTTTCTAAGTATCTTCCTGAAAGAGTTAAAGTCGTCATTGTCACACACATGCACCTCCAAATGTGTCCAAAAAGAAGAAAACACAAAGAAAGGGGAAGAAGAAATGGATGGAGAGGGAAAGGGATGAAAAGGAATTGAAGATCTGCTAGGTCCGTGCACTGATTCCACGCAAGCATGGAACCCTTACGTGCTGCACACAGGCACTAATAAAAAAAGAAATTGAAGAAAAAAAGAAAAATTAATGCTGGTGATAAGTTTCACAAGCTTATTCTGTCTACAGCAAAGATAGAAGCCAAGTGTGGGTAGGTCTAGCCTCGAGGAGATGCCAGTGGGTTTACTGTGGGTTTGACTTGGAAGAAAAGCAGTAGACAGCACAGCACAAAATGTTGAGGTATAATGAATTTTAGGGTTTTCAAATTTTCCTACTTTTATTTGATGTTGAGCTTTGTTAACTTCCTTGTATATTTACTCTCCTTAGCATTAGCATAGGCTGCTGGCAAGGACATGGTATTTTGCTGAGGCTAATTCAAATCTTTAATCCCAATCTGAACTTTTCTTCATTATACTTGAAAGCACAAAACTAATGTCTGTTTATTTGAACTGTGTAAACTAACTAAACAAAGTAAATTATATTTTCCTCCTCTTAAGAACAGATGTTTACCCAACAAATGTTAAGGACAAAGACAGAATGACAGTGGTCGTCACTGTCAGCAACCCAATACTTGGAAGTCCTATTCTTCACCTAATTTAAAAGCTTCCTTTCCAAAAGTGAAGTGGCAAACTGAGGTCACAACCTTCCGGCCCACGCATGGTCATGTCTCTTGTGCTTTCAGTCAATTGCTGTACCATCCACTTGTTATATTAGTAAGAAATCTAGAATTTCTTAGCTTTCTCCTTCTTGCATTAATGGGGCAACAGAGACTCCATTTTCTTTTGAACTCCATTTTAGAAGTCAGTTAATTTTATTTTTTATTTTTTTTGATTCAGTTAAACTTTAGGGGAATTTACTCCTTACCCCCTTCTGTCTTAGCTAACATAATGCCCACAAAGGAGAACAAATCCTTAATGTAAGGAATAAACAGTTAAATCAAGTTGTAGGTAAGCTAAAATGTAACAGTAATAACAAGCCTCTGGGAAATGTAAACCTTGTGACATTTTTGTAAAATTCCAAAATGAGGTAATGTGGTTACCATAGTTACTTATAAATGTATAAAAACCCAGAACAAAATTCACTGGTCCTTGACATTCCTCATCAGGTTGTTGTCCTACCAACAATAAAAGCCTCATTTGTTTCCATTCTTGGTCTCTTGTGAGTGTTTATCTCACTGAATATGGGCCCAACAGAATTATCCAAAGCTGCCTGGGATTTATGGGGTCCTCAGTCTGGTTTCTACCCTGGGAGAAAAGCTCTGGTAACTCATTAATCCACTCTTGCTATTCCTTCTCATTATCCCATGGTGTAGATTCTGAAAAGTGGTTGTAATAAAATAAATAGGTCATGCCGGTCCACAGTGTTTCAGAAGGATTTGTGTACAATTGTCTGCCATTCCCCTTTGGGATGAGAGATGGAAAAAATAGTGTAAACCTTGTGACCACACAGACGTTTCTTCATTTCCAGTGCCCAGCGTAGTATCTGCAATGCAGAAGGGAACAATAACAATTTTAATTACTTGAATTAAGAGCCTTTAGGGAATTAAGGAAGCCCTTTGGAGGAAGGTCATGGCTGGAATTTCTACAGTACAGGGGACTTGTTCACAGGAAATGATCTTCAAGCCACTAAAGTAAAAGCAAGGAAGCTGATAACACAGCCCTAGATGTCAGGAAGAGGAGACGAGTTAAAACACCAGAGGCCAGAAAGAAGTAGAGCATGGGAAAGCCAAAATTGTGCATCTAAAGATGGGAGATTGGGGAGACCTAATTGCAAGTGTTTCATTCCCTGGCAGTGTGATCTTGATTAACCAAATTGAGGTCATTTTTGGCTATCCAGTTAGGGGGATACAATGGAAGGCTTAAAGGAAAAGGAAGCTATAGGAGAGAGGCCATTGAACTAAGAAGCAGAGGATAGGGCCAAAATGCTTTTTTAAAAATGTGTTAGTCTTAGACCTTGGTCAAACTATGGATGCCCTTCAAATCTCAGCCTTCTTTTACTGTAAAGTTGCAAAAACTGTTTGGTAGCATGTGTGAAGACACAAAAAGTGGTGACACCTAGCAAGTATTCAGTTATCACTCATTGGATCTGAACAAGTGAGCATGGATCTGAAGTGTATCGTCTGTGATTTTAAGAAAAGATAGTAAGACTTTTATTTTATGGTATTTTTGCCTTATTCAACTTCTGAAGCATTGGTAGACAAAGATAAACAAAATGCAAGCAGAAGACAATTAAAGATGCCAAATACTTAACAAATCTTTAGTTATTATCTAAAGAGAATACTAAATAGAAAACACACACACAACAACAACAAAACAACAGCAACAACAACAATAATAGCAATAAAGAGGCATTAGAAATGATACAGAATTTCACCAAAGAAATCAATAGAAATTTGACAATGGTTGTTCTATTGTGTAATGTTCCTGCAATTAGTTGTTCCAGTGGCCAGACATAAACACGTAAAATTGGTAAAATAAAAAGAAAGCAAGCAAGCAAGAAAGAAAAGTTTAAGAAAATAAGAAGAACAAGAAAAAAAGCAACTGTTCTCCTCTGTAGATCTGCAGAAATCAGCAGTACAATTTTCCGAGCATCCCACACACATCTCTCTCTCTCTCCCTCACTCCATGTGCTTGTCTTTTTCCCCATCCCAGTTGTTCCTCCCCTTTGAAAAGATTCTTTCTCTTTCACAGTATCTGTTGTACCTTTTGGATTTTACTTACTCTTTCCGATTCTTACACTAGGGAGGCAACACAATGTTTACACACGCGAGTCAGATTTATTTCACTTTTGGGTATGGCCTCTAGTAGCAGCCATTTACCTATAAAAGCCTCAAAGCTGTTATGGGACCAGATACTTTTGCAGGAGAAAAGGTTGCCTCTTTATAAATCCAATACTGGGAAAATTGGATATCAGTAGATGAACATTTGAGTGTGGACCCATATATTTCACTGTATACTAAACTGAAATCAAAATGCATCCATATAAAGGTTAAAAAAGAATCACTTAATCTGCAGGAACATAATACTACTGAAGATGAACACAACCCCAGTGGCACAAGAATGCTGATCACGAACAAGTGGGTTTATATTAAATTAAAAACAATTACACATCAAAGGAAAGCACTAACAGAGTGCAGAGACCACCTGCAGAATGGGAAAAATTATTTTTCAAGCTATTCTTTAGAGGATTAATATGTAGAATGTATAAAGAAGTCAAAAATAAAGTTAGATTCTCCCAAATAAAAGATTCAATCAAAAATGAGCAACTGAAACTAACACATTTTTCAAGTACGAATGGCTAACAGATACATAAAATATGTTCAATATTGTGGACCACTAAAGAAATGCAAATTAAAACAAAACTGAGATATCATCTTCTTCTAGAAAAACTGTCTATCATCAAGAAATTCAATAAAATCTAATACTAATGAGGCTGTGGGGAAAAAGGAACCTTTCTACATTGTAGTGGAAGTTTCAACTAACAGTCTCTATGGAAATCAATACGGAGATTACTCACAAAAACCTATTATTTATATGATTGCACAAGCTGGAAATTGGAATAAAATCATTTTTTATTAGAAATGGTAATATTAGAAATGATATTAAAAAGAAATGTTTTGGTCAGGTGTCTGGCACTTGCCTATAATCCTAGCACTTTGGAGGCTGAGGCAGGAGGATCATGGCTAGCCTGAACCACATAGCAAAACCCTGTCTCAGAAAGCCAAAAAGAAGAAGAAAATCTAAATCTTGAAAATAGTGTATTTACTTATCAAAAGATGAATGGACAAAGAAAATGTAACAATGAAGTAGTACTCTGCCATAAAAAGGGTAAACTTGAGGCATTGTGGGTAAATGAAGGCACCTTGAGAACATAAGTTTAAGTAAAATAAATAAGATGCGCAGCTTTAAGTATCTCATAGTTTCTCATCCATGATAAGCCTAAAATATACATAGAGGGCTAAGTAAAAGCTATAACAGATAAGGAGATCTTTTGCAAATAGGAAGGGGAATAAGAGATAGGAAGAGGGGGTCAAGAAGGAAAGGAAATGTTCATAAAAGAAAAAATCAATGAGAAAAATGAAGCAGAAGAAACAAGTTGATAATGCTACATTCTTGACATAGTCCACAAGGTCCAGTTATAGTTGAACATTGATTCCAGCTCTCTGAGTCAGTCTCTGTTTCTGTCTCTATCTCTCCCTGTCTCTGCCTCTGTCTCTCCCTGTCTCTATCTCTCCTTGTCTCTGTCTCTGTCTGTTTCCGTCTCTGTCTCCCCCTGTCTCTGTATCTCTCCTTGTCTCTGTCTCTCTCCCTACCATACTGGGAACTGATCTCAGGACCCTTGCAATGAGCTGAAGCCCCTTATCTTTTTTGTTCTATTTTGAGGCAAGGCCTTTCTCAGTTGCCCAGGCAGGGCTCACTCTTGCAATCTTCCTGCTTCAGATTCCCCAAGCTGGGCTTTATGTTATAAGTCACAGATCACAGGTATATGCTATTGGTCTGTGGAGATTTTTTAAGCCACTAAGTGAAATCTAGGAACACAGAATCTTTCAGAATTAGCAGCACACCCTGACCCAGCACTCACCTAACTGAGAAAGGCTCTGCCATGTGATCGTCCACCACAACCTCATCCCAGGGTGGACATGGGCGTGACCTTGAGCGGCATTTTCCCTCATGATTTGATTATTTTTTGGGAACCAAAAGCCACAACAAGGAAGAAAAGCTTTTTATTGTTTGCCTGATGTTGGATTCAGAGAGTGGGAAGATGAGAGCGGTTTCAAATGCAATAATAATGAACTAGCCTTGGGTTCATGGAACATAGCAGAGGGAGTGAAATCAAAAGTAACACGTTAGCTGTCAATGACCCTTCATATGACCTTCAAATAAAGAGTAGCCTTTCCCACTTTGTCTGCAATTTTCATTTGAAAACAAATAAACACAGTTTTTTTCTGTATTCATTTTAAATTATGAGAATTTCATTTGCTCTCATAAAAATGGAAACAATTCACTGGGGAAAAGCCCCAACTATACAGCTTGAATGCTTTATATACTTCTGCATATAAAGTGAGTTGTTGTCTCTAATTTTGTCCCTGAAAAGATGAGACACAGCTGCCCCTTTCCCTACACACTCTCTTGTATGGTGTTTTAAACACCAAAAATTTGTTCAAGAAGGTAGGAAAGATATTACTCTCTCTCTCTCTCTCTCTCTCTCTCTCTCTCTCTCTCTCTCTCTCTCTCTCTCTCTCTCTCTCTCTCTCAGGATCCAACAACCCAGCACCTCTCACACAGAGAGGTGCTCTACCATTTGGTCCCATGCCCAGCCCTCTTCATTTTTATTTTTATCTTTATTTTTGAGACAAAGCTTCATAATGCAGGTCAGGCTGCCCTGGAACTAACCATGTAGTCTAGGCTGTCCTCAAAATCATGGTGACCCTCCTGCTCCACCCTCCTGAGCACAGGAGTTATAGGTATGCCCCACCACACTCAGGTATTTTTATTTTACTTTAAGACAGGGTCATGCCAAGGTATCCAGTCTGGCCTTGAACTTGCAACCTTCCTGCCTCAGCCTCTCAAATTGCCCCTGCACCCAGACATTTTAGACCCTTGATTTAAGATTTTGAACCAATGCAAAGAAAGGAAGGCAGAATTTGAAGAAAAGATAAAAATAGCAGGACAATGAAATGGGTCAAAAATGAGGTATAAAAAGTAAAGCCATATTAATATGCTGAGCTGTAAAAGGCTCAGGTCAACAACTTCTGACATTGCCAGTCCCATGGATAACCCACTACTGTTATGGGCTTTTGGATTATATTGGATTATTTTGCTGAATTCATGCACCTACAATATTTTAATGACAATGGAATATCCATCTCTGACAGAACTAAATAAAAAAAGGGGCTACAAATGAAGGGTCATCTTGTATCTGTATATACAAAAGAATTAGGATAGATGTACAGCTACTTTCTCTTAATTCAATGAAAAGAAAGATTTGTACTAAGAGTGTTTGGACAGGATAGCATGTCTGCATCTTGTCTTATGAATAACCACTATGAAGACAGCAATATGAAATGTATTAATTATTAGAGCTGTCCTACTAATCGATTTTGAAACTGTCTTATTGCTATTTGTTTTTCAATAAAATTAATGAAAAAAAGAAATGGGTCAAAAGTCACCAGCAGCTTTATTAGGCTCTTTACATGTGCTCAGTCTATAGTTAGATGCATCGCGCAAGCACAGAAAGGCTTAGGACAACACAGAGACCTCATCGCCTAATCCCTGTGGGGCTGAAGCCTACTCAGCACCACTGGTTCCTTGTTCACGGGAAGTGTTGAAGATCTCAGCCAGAGCCCGGGTCTCCACTGAAGCTACACAGGGAAGGATCTAATATGGGTAGTAAAACGGACTATGGACCTCTCCCCTCCACTCACCTGAACCTGGACAAAGCCCCAGGGCCAACCCCTCCCCCTAACTTTGTCCTAAGACCTATTATAAGGGGGCTGAGGTAAGACATATGGTGCCAAGTCCTTCTATGGACCTACTAATGTCCTTCACTTAGAGCTCATCAAAGATTCATTCATATGTACTGCATCTCGTAATCCACTTATATGAGTGAATTATGGGAAAGGACATGGGAGTTGATACAGCTAACCTGACTCAGTGCTCTGTCAATCACGCTGTCAATCATGCCTGGGAAGACCCAATGGGAGGCACCCTAGATCTGGCATCACATTTTAAATTGGTAAACTCAACACACTCAGCGCTGTTGTCATTTTCTTTCCACCAGCATCAGACTGCACACTCTGGTCTTACCTTACATCATTAAATCTCCTTAAACTTTGCAGTGTTTTGCTTACCATTAGGTGCTACTTCCAATTCTTTGTTGTGGCCCATTTGTATCATAGAAAGTTCAGCCAGGTGGAAATATCTTAGGCAGGCAGAGAGGGCTAGGCCTTGAGAGAGCCAGAACTGAGATGAAACACATCTGAGCTGTGGCCAGAGTTGCATCTGTTGGAGATCAAGTCTCAAGAGAAAGACAAGACTACCAGACTTAAACACTGCCTCTGCATACAAACACTAGGCCAGCTGAGGTAGACACCAGTCTCCCCGGTGGGCGCCTGCACCTCTGGACTAGTCATTTCCTAGAGAAAGTCTTTGCTTTCTCCAGGCACGCTTGTCATTTGCTTCCTTACTGGATCCATATTACCTAAGCGGCTATCCTTGTAATCTTATTGAGTGATCATTACTGTAACCCACATGGTATCTCCATGAGTTTTGCTCTATAAAATTTCACTGTAAAGTGTGGTCCCTGAGCTATATCCATTCGGACCCCTTTCTGTTCTTCTGACAGGAGATGTCTATCCTCTTGATAAATACCTTCTTACTCTTAGCTTCGTTGTTCCTAGAATTCATTCTTCAATTTTGGAGAATGTTAGCGCAATGTATCAGACATCTAACGGGCTGAGAGTTATAATAGTTTCCTTATATGATATTTAGAGGTCCTGATACGATCCCTGTAACAGCAGATCCTAGAAACCCATCTAGGGCCCTATTACCTGTGGCAACAGATCTGCTCCCCAGCTCGTGGGAGTGCAGCGCCATTCAGTTCCTTGTGACCAAGCCTACTCAGAACTCTTATAGTCAGGGACAAAGGACAAACATGCTCGTGGGCATTTAACCTGTCATTTCCTAAAGATGCGATTCATGCTTTCTTCTGAGGGATTCAGGGATTTAGAAGCTGTTTTTGCTAAAACTGTGACTCTGTTTATGCCCTGTAATGAAAAACAGAATGGAACTTGACTTTTCTTTTGTCCTTTTAAAACAAAGTTTTAGCCTTAAAACTTTGGTTCAGATCCTTATTCAGGTCTTCGTAAAGGCATGTTAATCAGTCAGGGAGCTGACAGACAAACTTGAGTAGCCCTAAATGTACTTTGCTTTTCTCATCCCCTTCAGGATGGAAGACACCAAGGGCAGGCCAGATAGCTCAGCAGATTAAAGCCCCTGCT
This sequence comes from Ctenomys sociabilis, assembly GCA_004027165.1. NCBI lineage: Eukaryota > Metazoa > Chordata > Mammalia > Rodentia > Ctenomyidae > Ctenomys > Ctenomys sociabilis. Next base: position 63,847 of record PVKA01004999.1, on the reverse strand, counting down.
TAAACAGAGTGCAGTGGCTGGGGCTCAATCCCTGGCCTGCCATGCCAACCCCACCCCTGGGGGGTGCTGAGACAGCAAATGAGACTGGGTGTGGTGGCACGTGCCTATAATCACAGTGCTTGGGAGGCTGAAAACAGGAGGATCACTATGAGTCCAGTCTATGTAGTGATACCCTCTAGACCCTGTAGTAAACATACACACACACAAATCAAGATGGAAGACACCAAGATAAAATTAACTCCTCTTCAAGGCTCCCAGGCACATGGATTAGCAGCTTTTACAGCACCCAGTTCTAGACTCTTCCCCACTGGAGCAGGAATTTCTGGTCATCCGGGTCCCAGCAAAGCAGAACCTCCCAGGAGAGAAACTGCCATAAATACACAGTAATTTTGTGGAACAGAACCACCCGAAGGTGTGAGCTTGGAAATCAGCCTGGAGCTGATGATCAGCCAGACCCAGGCCACGCCAGGGCTACTCCTTAGAAACTGTTTTTGTGAGTGAGCCAGTCTGATCTCCTTTGTCAGAGAGAGCTGCTCATTGGCTGGATCTCTTGTCTCTCTTCTCTTATTTTCCAATAAAGTTTTCATCTGTAAACTTAAAACATCACTTTCATCTTAATTTCCATTATCACCAAAGGAAAGAACCACACTAGCTACTAACACTCACTACTGATAATACAGATGGGACCACTGGGGCTATTGGGCCACTCCTCTGTGCTCACCTGAACCTGGACGACACCCCATGGCCAACCTCCAAGACCTTGTTCTAAAGTCCACCATGTAGGGGCAGAATTAGGAGCCACAAAGATTTTCAAAATTCCAAACAGGGATACCTGTGTGCTAGACCTGCTGTTTGACCTATAATGACATTTCTTCACCAGGAGGCTGGTAAGGGTCCATGCATGTGGATGGCCTCCTGTGCATCCAATTACACAAATGTGAATTATGGGCAAGGACATGGGCAGTAGTTTCAACTGATCTGACTCACATGCGTAGGTCAGTCTGACAACACTGTAAGTTCTTAAATTCAATGCCTTCAAGTGCTTGTGTCATCTTTCTTTTTCATGGTGCCATCCTGCTCACTCTGACTGTTCCTTTGCCCTCTAAACTTTGTGAGATTTCACTGTTTCCCTTATCACTGTGCACCACGTCCGATTCTTTGTTGGTCATACACAAGCACCTGGAAACCTGTCTTGGGCTCCCCACCACCGGGGAACCCTGGGGCTTACCCATGTAGCTGCTTACGTCCTCCAAGCCAGTGAGGGAGGACCCTCAGCAAGATAGGGGTCAAAATGTCATAGAATGTAATTTCTTTCTTTTGTTTTTTGGCAGAACTGAGGATTGAACTCAGGCCCTCCTACTTGCCAGGCAAGCACTTATTCTACTGAGCCATCTTCCCAGCTCCTCTTTCTCTTTCCTTTCTTTCATTTTTTTTTTTTTTTTTTTTAATATTTAGCACAGGGTCTATAGCGTCTCACTATATAGGTCAGCCTTGTACTGATTCTCCTGTTTTGAGCCTCCCAAGCACTGGGATTGCAGGCCTTAGACACCACTCTCCATCTCATTCACCATCTCAGTGTGCTCCAGGGGCAGGGCCTGCGTGGCACGCTGGGGATGGAAGCCTGGTTCCTTCATCTGCCTGAGCAGGCACTGGAATGTTTCATAGGCAGAATTATAAGTGATTTGGAACGATAACCAAATCTGTAGGCCCCTGTCAACTGGAAACCGAGTCTGGCCTCTTGCTTCTCTTCCTTCTGTCTACCTTTTAGAGCTTCTGTCTACCACTCTGCCTTCGGGCTATTCTTCCCTTGTTTCCCATGTCCACAGTCTCCGGCAGTTGTTCTCTGAAGCATGAGCTCTCTGTCTCACTGACAGTGCTCACATCATGGCACCTCTCACACAGCCCTCCGTCCTCCCTCATTCTCCAGGCTACTGGAGCAGCTGCTTCTCCTACAGGTTCTTTCCGCTCTCCCTTCTCTCCTTGCTCTTTATCATGCTGCCCCCACTTTGCACACTGCTTTGAAGTGGATTCCTTCCACTTTATACCCTGGAAGTTCCCTTGTTGCTTCAAATCATTCCCTGTAGGCACGACTGGTTTTGAAAAGTCTGCCAATGTTCATCTTTTTCTAAGGATGTGCATAGTTTTCAGAACTAAACAGACCTGTGTGGCCTCTTACTCAGGTCCATATCACAGGGGGGCTGGCTTTTTTTTTTTTTTTCCAGTTTTAGGGATAGAACCCCAAGCTTTGCCCATGCCAGGCAAGGTCTCTATTCCAAGGCACCCTCAGTGCATTTTTAAGTTAATTCTTACAGTTTTGCTCAAGTAGATTGGGTTAAAATTCAAGGTCTCCTTTTGAATAACCAGCATCTGCCCAGGCTGAATGACTCCATTAACTGTTTCAAGAGTTCTTCATCCTCCAGGAAGTGGGCTCCTTCTCAAGGTCATCCTGTTGAGGTTAGGGCACATTTTTCCATAAGTGACCTTTAGATGCCACACATGGGTTCCAGGTATACGGCCCAGCTTACGTGCAGCAATGGCTGTGTGGAGCCTGTCTTATAATTTGAATATGAGTAGTGTTGCTCAAGGGCCACATGTTAAGGCATGATCCTAAGATGGCAGTGTTGCAAAGTAGTGTAAACTTTAGGAAGTGGGAGCCCATGGGAAGTCCTTAGGTTACTGGGAATATGTGCTTGATGGAAACTACAGAACCCTGGTTTCTCAGGCTCTTTTGCTTCCCCCTTTTTAATGTATTTAGTACAGGGTCTACAGAGTCTCACTTTGTAGACCTGGACTTGTAATGATTCTCCTGTTTTCAGCCTCCCAAACGCTGGGATTGCAGGTGTGAGCCACCATGCCCAGTCTCATTTGTTGTCTCAGTGTGCCCCAGGACAGGGCTGGCACAGCACTCTGGGGATTGAACCCTGGTGGCTTTGCTCTGTTTAAGCAGGGGCTTTAGTCTGCTGGGCTGTCTGGCTGGCCCTATTGGTTTCCTTCCGAGTGCCTGATTCAACACATGTAAAAGCCATTGTCACTTGCTACTCTTATCAGGGCTTATACCAGTGGGGCCACTCAGTTCTGGATTTGAAACTCCAAACAGTGAGCTCATAAGCCTTTTGCCTTTATAAGTTAAGGACTTCAGGTGTTTTCTGTAGCAACACAAAGCTCATCACTTACAGTTAAGTTACAAAGGATTCCACACTTAGTAGCATCTGGTCATGCTTACCTAATTGCTCTGTTGTCACCATCCTGAAGTTCTTAACTTTATGTTTGAACTTGTTCTTTGCATGTAAAGTCTGATAGGACAAAGCTGCAGGCATGGGAGTGGACGTAGACGCAGAGCACACAGTTCCTTGTCGCTGCTCCTGGGTAGCACTGGCATGTCCTGTGCACACAAAAGTACAGTGGACCTGTGATGTGCAGGCACTGGGAAGACTGATGAGCACCAGCCAGCATGTCATGATGCTGTCCAGCACATGTCCAGCACGATGCAGGAAGCCAAGGTGCCTACACTCTGAGGGCTGGCTGTGTTTTCATGAACGAGAACAGGTCTCCCTGAATAGGAAAACTGAAGTGGTGTCCTAAGTACAACATTTTATCCTGTGAACTTTCACAATCTCTTTGTATTCAAATTCTTGCTCTGTCAGTCAACTATTCTCCCTGAAAATGATGCCCTAAGAGGAAAAGGAAAAATAGGCAACCCATCCAGAGTTCCTTTCTTCCTTGCCTGTGAGCTGATGGTAGAGAGAGTCAATCTACCGTGTACCATTGTGTTAGTTCCCTGAAGAACCTCCACTGTTCCGGCAAGAAGAAGATATGTACACAGGTGCCTGCTGTGGAATGCAGATTACAGAATTTTAATACAAGTAAAATGCCCTTAGACTCTCATCCAAAGGTGGCAGTGCACAATGCAAGGATGAACAAGGAAGTTCCTGCTAATACTCCACTTATTTATTTATTTAGACAGCATCAGATAGCAAATTGAAGAAAACAAAGCTCTACCATGATAATCAGAGAGAGAGAGAGAGAGAGAGAGAGAGAGAGAGAGAGAGAGAGAGAAAGAGAGTGAATATGAAGAAAGCTAAAGATTTCCAGTTTCTCATTTGGAATGCTTTTCTTCCTTACAAGACACTGCACACTTGCTTGCTCAGCAGGCCTGACCCTGACCAGTAGTGTAGCCGAGCCTGCGGCCACCCACTGAGACTGAGCTAGTGTTATTGGGTTCTGGGGGAGTCGTGGGCTCTTCCCAGGATCCATTCCAGGGTTTTGCTATCTTGAACAAAGAATTGGATAAGTCACATACAAATGATAGCAAGGTTTTCTATATATAGAAAAAGAAATAAGGTAGGAAAAGAAATAAGCTCTACAGAGTAACTATGGGCCAGTTAAAAGTAGGAAGAGGGTATCCTCTGAAGAGTGAGAGCAGGCCACCAGAAAAACCAAGAACACAGTGGCCACAAGGTTCATGGCTGGTATCTTTTATATCTTCCATTCTGCAGGCCAACTGCAGATGTAGACAGTCCTGTCAAAAACCTGTTTGATCTTGCACCAGAAGAATTGAGGATAACACTTCCCAGTGGTCCCAAGGGCAGGGCTTGGGAACTATTCTCGACATATGTTCTGGATCATCATTATTGGTGGGTGACACCCACTTACCCAGCCAGCTAGACATGCCCTAACTTCCTGCCTTAGTAGGTATAGAATTCTCTCTACTCAAAAAGACACACATGAGAGCCAGCCATGGTCACTATACCTGGAGCCCCTGCACTTGAGAGGCCAGGCAGGAGGGCTAATCTGGACTACATAGTGAGACCCTACCTCAGAAACAAACAAACAAACAAACAAATGAAAGAGCCTCAAAACTCAAAGAAACTACCAACAAAAAGGAAATAGACATTAGTGGAGTCCCCAGCACAATAAAAGACCAGAAAAAAGCCCCAAATATTTTTATGCTAGTTTTGTTTACTCCCTCTGATAGCAGAGATACAGAAAAGTTAAAAGTTATCTCGTCAGCCCCCAGGGTTGTGGGCAGAGTTGTAGGGCAAGCTCCTTGAGCTCCAGCAGTCTGAGTTGCATGAACATAGAGGAAGGCTGGGAGACACTAATATTGCATCAGAAGGGCTCTTTTCTGGTTGAGACCTAGAGGTATTAAAGAAATCCTATAACCAAGCTGGTTGTGGTGCAGTCCCAACACTGGAGAAGTTGAGGCAGGAGGAGCGCCATGAGTTTAAATACAGCCTGGGCTGCGTGATGGGTTGAGGGGCAGCCTGAACTGCATACTGAGACCCTGTCTCAAAAAGAAAAGAAAAAATCCCATAACCTAAAATGTTAATGAGGAAATGAGAAAAGACACCTCCTTTAAAATGGGTGGATTTATGGGTGGCCAGATAGTTCAGCAGACTGAAGTGCTTGCTTAAGCAGATACAGGGGCTGGAGGTTAGATCCCCACCTGCTGTACTGTCCCCACCCCAGGGGCATGCTGAGCTGGCCAATGAGATTGGGTGTGGTGGAATGAAACTGTAATCCATTGCTTGGGTGGCTGCAAAACAGGAGGATCACTATAAGTCCAATTTGTGTAGTGAGACCCTGTAGTAAACATATATAAAATAGAATAAAATAAAATGAATGGATTAAGCCTGAAGATAACTTCTAATGTCATCAGTTTTCTTGAAGCCTGCTAAATTGGGAGGGAGATGAGGCCAACAAGTTTGACTTTAGAATGGAGTCCCTTTACTCTGGATAGTCATATTCTATAAAGACACAAAGAAAATGGAGTAATCAAATACTGATTTTTTTTTTTGTCCCTAGAAGGACTGGGTTAGGTTCCTATAAGTTTAGGACATAATACTTTCACCAACTGATCAATATATGATGACTTAAAATGTGTATTTTTGTTTTAAGTCATCTTATTTTATGTATAAATAGTATATATATATATATATATATATATATATATATATATATATATATATGCATTTAATTGATTGTCAGTGAACTCACTATCAAGAACACTGAAACATGAGTGAACAAAGCTCACATAACACACATATATTTTTTCTGTAGGACATACCAGATTCTCTGGGTTTAGGGACATTATATGATACTTCAACACTACATATGTATCTCATTTTAAACAAAAAGGGCAGGTGGACATGATGGCATACAGCTGTCATCCCAGCACTGGGGAGACTGACACAGGAGGATGGCACAACCCAACCCAACCCAACCCAACCCAACCCAACCCAACCCAACCCAACCCAACCCAGCCCAGCCCAGCCCAGCCCAATCCAGCCCAGCCCAGGCCAAGGAAAGCCAAGCCAAGCTAACACAACCCAACCCAAACCAACCCAAACCAATAACCAACAGCTTGGAACTGTGCAAAGCAAGGCAAGAAACAGACTATGAAGTAAACACCTGTTGAAACTGATGCCTAACTGAGAGGGAAGGCAAACATCCCTGGGTTGAGCTGCTCTGCACCATGTGCATGTCGTGGTTCAGGCTTCCTCTGCTCTGACCAGGTTGCTGTCTGTCAAGAAGACTCCAAGGGTACTGATTTATTTACAAATCATTGTAAAATTGCAAACCATAATCCACACAGGTGAATTTGCAAATATGAAATCCATGGATATTGAGGACTGGCTGTGTTAGGAGAAAACACACAAATGCCCGGTATGTGCTATGGAGGGTACTCAAGCCTCTGGATTTTGGTCTCTTTGTAGTTAAATGTGAAAAGAAAGTGAGAAGATAACATGATAACTGATGTGGTGTGGCTCACCTGTTCCATGAGGTCCTCAGATGGCATGTGAGGATGGAGAGGCTCGTCCTCTTCACTCTGAGATGCAGAGGAACCTGCAAATGAAACTGTCTAAGGATGGGTTAACAGGGGAGAAGGCTGTGCATCTATGCATGCAGCTGGCACACACGTGGGAGACCATGTTGTAGATGGTGCTTAGTAAGTAACTGGACAAAATGAGGTCAACTAAGGCCTGGACACATTTTAATGTAAAAGATCAGTTTGGAGTTTGTTCCTGTTGCTTGGGTTTTGCAAGGTGAACAATTCAATGCAGCACACATATTTTATAAGATTATTTTATAAGGAATCATCCAAATAATAGTTCAGGAAATCTGTTCTCACACTAATGACTGAAGAATCCAGCTGAAGACCTAGATCTCATAACAGTGCTTTCCAGGAGTCCAGCTGGAGGCCTAGAGCTCACAACAATGTCTCATGCAGGACTGTTTTAAGGATTTGCACTGAGACCTTTGAGAAGGCCCAAAGGTCAGTGGTAGAAGCTAGAAAGTCTGCACCAGCAGATGAAGGATCTGTGCTAGCAGCCCGAGGGATCTGCACTGGAGCTCAAGGTAGGAATCAGAGTTCCCTGTGGTCTGAAAAATACCACTGACAACCTTATTGAGAATGAAGCCCCAAGTTCCTCCAACAAAAGCCAAGTTCCCATCAGGAAAGTCAACAGGACAAGGTTCTCCAGGAGACTGAGCTGTGTACCATCTTCCCCCCCAGAGCCAGGAAGTGATGCTCAATATCAGGACCAGAGCTCCCCCGAAGTGAACCACAGCCATTCTCAGCAACAAAGTCCTGAGCTCCTTTGATGATGAGAATAGCTGAGTTCATGAGGAAAACCAGCATGACAAGCTCCTCCAAGAGAACCAGCAGCTCCCTACAGACTCTCAACAGCTTCTTTTCTTCCTTTCCAGTTCTGCCTTTTATGCTGCTGGCAGCAGTCCTCTGGTGGGCCTCCTGCATCCAGCGCCACACTGCTTCAGTTCAGCTGGGTGTTAAGAGCTGACCTCTAGTTGGCATCCACCACAGCTCCTATTGCTAATCTCTGGTGTATGTGTGGCAGGAAAGGCTCCTGGGCTCAAGGTCCAAAGAGCTAGAGCATTTTACTTTAGGTGTGCATCTGGAAGTTCCCAGGATTTGCTGGTGAGGATTTCCTAAGGCCTCTAAGTCCCAGCTAAAAATGAGGATTAGAAAGTGAGCTAAAAGGTAGGCATTCCACTTTATGGCTTTAAAAGGGAGCTCTAAAGGCAAACTGGGTTGGAAGGAGGGGATTTCTGCTCTTGGACCTGTGTCCTCAGCAGCTGTGTGCTCAGGGAGCACTGCAATTGCTACAGGCAGACTGGCTCTGAGGGCCACCACCAGCACTGCTCTACACACTGTGCTGTCCTGCAGGCCCAAGGAGAAGCTGGTGCCGCGGGGTCACAGAGCAGTAGCAGGAGCACTCTGGCCCCAGCACTGGTCCTGAGCCAGCCTCTCCATTCCCCTTGAGGGCAAGATGATGTGCTGCTTCTCCTGTGTCACTCACAGCTTTGATCCTCCCTCAAGTTGAGCTTCACCATGCTTGGATCTCCTCATTTTGAAATCAGAAGTGACTTCTTGATAATGGCAGTAAGGCTCCTTCAGAGAGAAATTGAATGCCTGAGACTTCAATCACCCACTTTCTTCTCTTTCTGGTGTTTTACCATCATGATGAAGTTGGCATGGACCACCCTTCACCATTTCTTAATTAAGAAACATCTCAGAACTCTCTCCATATTAGTTTCAGGCAGATTAGAAGGTAAAAATATTTTAACAGATGCTAAAGAGTCTTTCCAACAATCTGAAAATTAGGAGAATGCCTTTTATAGAGCTCCCAAGTGTTCCAAGGCTGCTTCCGCCAGAGTTGGAAAGAATTTAGTGGCTGACAACTTAATGAAAAGCCAGGATGTTCTGACAAAGAACTCCTGGGCAACTATTACTCTGGCTCTAAAGAGTTACTGTAAATTAAATTTTATTCTTATCCTTTATGATCTACATCGGGCTGTAAGGCTAACAGCATGGCTGAAATATTCTTGTCTTACACTGTTGTTATTAAAAGCACCCATTCATCACTGTGTGCATACCAGCAGGGAAAAGGAATGGAGTGTTCCAGCTGAAAAGGCAGATAGCGTGTTGTCAACTTTGTAGGCAAGAGGCAAAGCAAATGCAATCTGAGTTTGGGGCCAGATAATTTCTGTCTCCGTCTGGTAGTGCATTCTCTGCCTGAACTTGTACCTCTTCATGTCTTAAGTGCTTATGGGGCATCTCGCTAGGCAGCCTAATAAAGGATTACTTTTTAAATGTTATCTTGAAAGCTTTTCAAGGCCGCCTTTGTCTAATAACACAATATCACATCTGGCATGATTGCCATTGCTGTAAAGCAAAATCTGTTAATAGTATTTATTAAGTACTTTCTGAAGATGCATAATCACCAACGTGAGTTGGTGTTAATAGGGAGTCATTACTTAGCTTGGTCTTCAATATTTGTGGAAAAGGCCGGCTCAGCAAGAGACACATAATGAATGTAAAGCAAATACGAAACACAACACCCCTGCGGTCTGAGTCCTGCCACTGATGGATGGGAACAGTGCATTTCACAGCCTCGCTGCTCGGTGAGTTCAGAACACTGTCTCTGAAATATTTGGCATAAAAAATCATGAGCTAAACAAGCAAGAGGAACACAGCAGCTAAGGGTAGCCTTCTGGGGAGCAGTGGTATTTACTTTAATGACCATGGCTTAAGAAATTGCCATATTCCACACTGGGTTAATAAAAGCTTAGGGCAAGGTGGAGAGAGAAGGGGCAGCAGCACGGGCGGGGAGGGCAGAGGAAATGTCAAGCACCTTCTTCTCCCTGCCGCAGAACAGCCACACTCCCTGCTCACCCCTGCAACCTCCCCGGTTCCCAGCCCCACTTGGGGCTGGGATGGAAATCAGGTAATTCAGCCACTGGGAAAGTATTTTCTGGCAGCACTGGATAGTGGAATGCTGTACACAGGGTAATAAGTAGAGGGAGTGTGGTTCAGTCAAGAGGCCAGGTGATGTCATAAACAGGCAGCTCAGAGCCGTCATGGTTTGTCTTGATATCATGATGTCCTTGAGATGGAGAACCTTGCTGGTCAATATTTTATCTTGTTGGTTTCTTTGGAATATGGGGAGTAGGGGTTAAAAAACAGGTCTCCTGATCAATTGTCTAACCTAGACATATTTACATGCACATATATAAGCATTTGCATGTATCCTCCTCAAGCTATGGCGTCTCCCCAGGTTCCAGGCTACAGACAGGAAACTATTGTTAAAATCCTGGCCAAATTACGCTGTGCACAGAAATGAAATGATCACTTGACTATTTCCTGTGTGGTGTTCCTGTAATGGCATCAGAACGGGACCATTATTTCCATATGACAAGCTCTCCCCATCCTTTGTGCTACTGTAGAGAGGATATTTTGTCTTCATTCTTTTAGAGCAACTCCCCTTTTCCAGTAACTGTGCCATGTTTCCAGCTCCAGTGACTTTGTATTTTTCTCCTTGCTAATTTCTAGTTGCGTGAGATGCTGGGCCTATCACTTAGCTTATCCTCCCTTCAGTCCCCTCATCAAATTAGAATAACAATAGTATCTCCTAGATCTTAGACTACTCTGGCTTTACAATAAATCAGTATATATCTGCAAGGTTTAGCACAGTTCTTAGGCATTTTTAATACTGATGTTGCTTTTGTTATTAGTTTTTAGTAGGTGCCATTATTTTCTGTTTGAGGAGAGGGAATATATATTGTTCAATTATGTATTTTCTAGAACATTCCAAAATGGTGTTGGCCTCTGAGCAAGAAGTGCATGAATTGAATTTGTATATCTGGCTAGTGATATAGGTTTTATATAACATTTTAAGTTCTGGTAGAAATTTTTTTCTCTCATCTGCATTTAGGAATAGGCAATGTTGCAAAAGGAAGCCTAAAATACCTTACAAAAAGCTAACTGACTTCATCAAAGGATGACTGTCTTCTTAATGGTGGTACCAGCAGGTGGCACTTTTTATATTATCTTTGGAGCACTTCCTCCCAAGTGATCCATGGCATATCACAGGGACTCCAGGACTGCAATGTAGGTCCAAAATGTTAGTAGTAGCTCATTAGAAATGATAACTAAACAAGAAGGACTTGCGAATGGTTTTCTATAAATTAGAGTGGATTCATCATTAGGTAGGTGAGAATTTCCTGGCTATTATATTCCTTGCATTTTGATCAACTGCTCTGAGTGGGAAAGAAAAGGGTGGGTCTACATTTAGTGCATAGGAAATAATTGTCACTCTTAATGGACTAAAGAGGAGACTGGGACCTCCAGTTGGTCCACTAAATTCTTAACTCTCATTTTAGGAAAAGAATTTCAAGATACACCAGTGTGAGGCATAGGCAGAGTTATTAGTCAGAGTGAAGAGTTAGGAAGGAAGGGACGACAGGAAAAGAGCTCCATTAGGAGCCCCCAAGGGAGACACTGATGAAGAGATGCACATAAGGCCAGCCTGCTCATGAAAGGACGAGGGATGCCTGGTTGCTATGGAGCCAGGCTAGCTTTGGTGGACAGTGCTAAAATCTAGGTGATCATCATCAGTTCTGATTTCATAGTTCTCCTCATAGCTTGAAGGGGAATTTGGTTCCTACTAGATGGCTGCTTTTGCTTGGGAGGGGAACTTCTCCTGTCCTATCATGCATGGGTCATTGCTTCTACCTGCAGGGGGCTGATCTGGTCCGGAAGTAGTCTGTGAGACTTTGCTTTTCCTGGATTCCAAATGATTACAGGGTGGGATACTCCTAAGCCTCTCACTCTAGGGAGTCAAGAACTACTGTTGGGAGAAGTTAGTGTTTCTGTTTCTCTGCAAATCTTGAATCTTCCTTTAATCTTGTTTTTTTAAAAAATAATTTCTAGTGTTTCTTATTTTTATTTTAAAGTGCTGATATAGAAGGAAGATAGAGTGACATACAGGAAGCAGAGGGCAGCAATAGGGTGATTTTTTCTTTTTCCTCCCCCCCAAAATTCTGTCATTCTGATGGCACCTCTCTGAACAGCACATCTTGCATTTGTAAAGCACGCAGGGCTGTTCTGTTGAACAGGACAGAGAGTAAGCTTGAACACTCTGGGAATCAACATGACTGTATTTCTAGGGGGAGCAGGCAGAGATGGCTGGGTGATTCCAGTTGATCCAGGCTTATCCATTGGCTCTGGCTTGGCAATGGAGGCAGGGAAGACAGTGGACTCATCGCTGGCAACAGTGACCAGACACTTGTAGGCGAGGAGGAGCAGAGCAATGAAGGATGCACGTAGACCAGTTCTGGAACACCATGTGGGCACCCCTTCAAGAAGGGGTGGTTTATCTTGATGTCCTCAGTGTTGAAGTGGGTGAGATAGACTAGGTAAATTTAGGGCTAAAAAACCTTAGAACACTGGCATTTCTTAAATAACTAGCATGCCTATGTGCAGAGGTACACAGGGATCTGATCTAGTCTTTTAAAATAATAAGGAAGATAAAACATTGAATTTTCTTGTCTCCTGTGGAGTGAGGGCAGACACAGGAGACCTCTGGTATATGTGGCCAACTCAGCAACAGGAGCCGAGGAATTAAGCCTCCACACAACTGAAATGAATGAAAGAAAGTGCCCATAGTTGTTCAGGGACAGCTAAGACTGGCGAATGGCGAAAATGAGTCTGAAACTACTTCTCTCTACAGCAGTAAATGGAACCAAAATGTAAGTTATGAGGTGAGACTGACTATCAGTGGTTTTGTTCCCTGACAAATCCAGAAAAATTTCTCGACTGAAGAAGAGCTCTGTCTCCGGGGCTCACCTTGGAGAGTGGACAATCTTCAGGTGAAAGCAGGTTGGTGTTTAGAGCTCGACAGTTGAGAGTGGTGAATGTCTTTGATGACGTCAGATTGCTTTTGGATTTTTAATTCTGATACCAATCTTTTTCAGTACAACAAGTAGGCGAGAGATATATCTATGTTACCTAGGAAAGTGAGTCATGAATAATATTAGGGGGCATTTTAGATAGCTTGGCATCTTGAAAAATTAGAAACTCTCATTTATGTTTGAGTGTTAATTCAACTTACCAATGGCCATTGTGTACCCAGGGTGACAATTAACTATCATTTCAAGCAGGAACACCACAGAGAGGGAAAGGGTGCTGTTGGTAGCTTGACTGAGACAACAAATGTAATAAAGGCTGTGCTGGACAAGTTGGGTCACGGAGATTTTTGTTCTTTATGCTGGATGTGTGCAAATGAATATTCATTCAATGTATCAGACTTCCTCTGTGATTTGTGAGTTTTTCATTAAGTGCCATTATTTTATAATATTTGTGGAGTATCTTCCCCTTGGAGTGGGGGCTTTCATGAGGGAGGCTTAGAAATAGTCAGATAAATGCACTCTGGATTTCCATCACATCAGATTCTGTTCTTCCCCCATTTTTCATTTTGCCTGTACCCTCCATGTGTCACCCTGCTGCTCCTAAGGCACAAGGATGGGAAAAAGTCATAGCATTGCTCTTGAGGAGAAATTTCAGTGCAAAAAAGCCTCTTTTATTTGTTCCCAGAGAAAAGCACTTTGTTGCCCATTTTTTGGGCTTACACTTTCTGCTCAAATATATTCCAGTCAAAGTGTGGCTTTTCCTTTCCTGAAAAAAAAAATACTTTTATGCTTAGAAACCAACACATGTGGGGAGCCTGGGCTTATCTTTTACCTTTGGTTATATGGAAATAGCCTCCAAATGCTAATTTGTATGCAGTGGTTCAAACAAAAACCACTAAGATCATTCTTGTGTCACTAACAAGCTTTAATAATGCTCTTTGGGGGAAACTTCTTGGCTTGGGGACATCTCATTTTTCACACGCAGAACTCAGTATATGGTATTCACAATGTGTGACTCAGAAGTGGAGATGAAGCCGAAGATTGGCAGGGGGTCATCCTACCAGACTGGCCTGGAGAATTGCTTACAGGTTCCCCCAGATGAGTGCGTGGGCTGGCTTCACAAATTGATGGGACCCAGAATAATTCATATTCAAATGCTAAGGAATTGGGTGGGTTAGGGGTAAGGATTAGTGAGAGTAAGGTGGGGCAACCTTGAACTCAACTTGTAGCTTTTTCCAATCTATATAATAAGGTCAGTAACCCCTGCTTGTTCTAAGGAAATACAAAGAAGATTGTAAAAGAACTTGAAAGCTCCCTTTAGAGTGAAATGCTTCATGCAAATATATAAGGAAGGCCTGCTATGTTAGGAAACAGAAATACACAATTTTGCAGATAGACATTCCCTAATTTGACATTCCCTTCTGAATGTCTAAAGAACTTCTCGGCATTGGAACAGTCTGTGGTCGACAACACACATTCTTTCTGGAAGAAGGGAGTTGACCTTGCCCTTTAAACAGGCACAGGTGGATCAATAAGAAAAGGAACATGTAGTCCATGAAGAAGAAAGGCCTGAGACTTCCTGTATTCCCTCATTTATCTGAGCTGAGGAGACCTTTGCCAGGATGGTGGGCGGGTCTTCCAGGCCACAGGACTTCCCAGAATGCTTTGAGGGTCCCTTTAGTCAACAACTGTGGCTGCAGCAGACATCTCTGGATCAATGGATTGTTTTATGTCTTAATCCATATTTTGGGCCGAGATGACTGTAGATAAAACATAAAGAAGACAATGGAAAGTGTCACAGGGAGGGACAAGAGGGGCCTGGGCTTGGACAACTTGCTCTCTGAATATCGTGTTTGGGCCAAGGAGCCAACAAGGGGAAGATGGCTTAACCATTCTTGTCCCAGGCCTCACATTTTGGTTTGTAGTGGCTGTAAGGTCAAAACTATATGCTAACCCAGAATGAATAATTGGAATTTGCCAAAATGTAAAGACTGAAAGTAGCTAACTGACATTGCATTTCAGAACAAACATCTAATGTGGTTTCTCTGTGTAAATACAAATCTGTGTTGGAGACTGGGTTCCGGAACAAAAAAGCACAAGGAAGTAAATGTGGCAGGCATGCCCAGCTCCTCGACCTGCAGTCTGAGCAATGGGTTTAACTGCATCCCCAGGGTTTGAGTAAAGAGCTCACTTGCATTCCTAGGGCTCTGGAATGTGCAGTCTCTTGTTTATCAGCTTGGCCTTGGCAGGCTATTCCATTCCCAGGGAAACAGAGAAGGCTTAGAGTTAAGGAGGGCAAATGTTGGGTACATGTTCAAAACGTTCTGTGTATTAACCTTGGAACCAATAAACACAGTTACTGAGCTGGGCTGAACCGAGCGGAGCCAGCAGCTTGGTCCTCCTAACCCTGGGGTTTCTTTCTTTCTCATTCTGTCTTCCCTCTACCTCATTCCCCTCCGTGAGGGTTGGACCCCACTTCTATAGATTCCTGTTTTCTTAATAAATGACAGTTTGCTCACTTGTGGCCAATTCTTAGAACATTCTTAGGAAACTCAGTTGAGTCTGTAATGGAGAAAAATGCTAATTATTCTTATTTATCTCCATTTTTCTGCCCAGTTCTTTAAATACCTGAGCTCAGTGAGGTGTTCTCCACTGTGTGCCTGGGCAAGTTCAATAATCTCACAATCTCATTTTATTTAGTATAAATTGGTCATTAGTTTTCTTGAATTTTAGAGATCCTATAACAATGAAACACATGAAGACCTTGGCCAAGTTCCTTGTTTAGGTCTTTTCAAATGTTAGCAAGTACTCGGGGAAGGGCTCGTGTGCAGGGTGAGCCATTAAGATTCTCACAGCTGCTAGCTTAGCTCTTCCTGCACCCTTCCCCGCCTGCTGGTCTCCAGACCCACAAAGGTCCAGCAGATTGGTCCTGGACTGAGATCCTTGCACTTGTCTTTTCTCTGCCTAGCAATCTCTATCTCCAATTCTGCTCAACACTTGTTCCTTTCTGGTTATTAGATAAGCTCTCATCTATGGTGATCTCAAGTTTCTCCATAGTCACTACCCCATCCCTGTTGTCTCCAGGGACATCTGCCACTTAATGAACTCCTCATGTTTATGCATTGGCTCCCTGCTTTCCCCCACCCTATGTCAATAGTCCAGGAGAGAAAACTTGGTGTGCTTTTCATTATCCCAGAATTGTGTCTGGCCAGTGGTAATGATTCATTACATACTTTTTGAAAAGCATCTAATCATTTAATTTTTTTTAAAAAGCTTTCATTTATTTATTTGGTACAGGGTCTTGCTATGCTGTTCTGACTCACAGTGATTTTCTTGTCTCAGCCTCCCCAGCCCTGGGAATAAGTGCACCACTTGGGGTTCTAGAGCTGGTACAGCATGTGTACTACAGGGATAGTCCCTGGGTCCTTGAGCTTGCCAAGCAGGCACTTAGGCCATGGAGCTATCTCCACAGCCAAGTTAATCATTTGAATCATTTTTTTAACATTAAAAATAATCCACTGGTATGTTTTCTTATTGAAGGGGTGCTCTCAGTCAAAGTAAGAACTCATTTGAGCTCTTGAAGCCAGTTCGAAAGTCTTTCTTTTCTCCTGTCTGTCTCCTGACTTGAACACTCAGGGACTCCCCCTTTCTACTTTGCTTTTGTTTTCAAGATGTACAAGAACAAGAGTTCTTTGCACAGCTACAAAGCTTGGCATCAGCACCTAATGCCTACTGGCTTCATTGTGTTGTGTCCAATTTATGAGGGAGCCACACATTTCTACACACGGGATCATTATGGGATGAAAATGTATCTATACTGCATCGGCTGCGAATGTCTGCTCGAATAGACTTAGATGTGAGGCTGGATCTTCCTACTCTCAAGACACAAAGCACACACAAAACACCTTGCCATGTCTTATAAGTTGGTATTTTTTTTTTTATAGCCAGTGTCATTTGGATACATACTTTTGTGCATGCATTTTAACTATTAGCCTTATTTATTTACTTACTTATTTATGTTTTTAAAATTTATTTGGTTGTTGCAGGGTCTCACTACCCAGCTAGGACTCATGGTGCTCCTCTTGTTTTCAGCCTCCCCAGAGCTTGGATTATAGGTGTGGGCCACCACATCCTGGACTCTGGCAGGCTCAATCTACCCTAGGGGGCCGGGCTGGTGCTACATGTGGTGCCAGGGTCAGAACCTTGGGCCCTGTGCTTGCCAAAGCTTACCTACATGGCCCTTTATTCCATTGAGCTATATCGCAGGTCCTATCCCTGTTCATTTATTCTAAGGATATGTGATTGTATTTTTTCCAAAACTTTGGAAAGTTTGTCATCTACAATAAATGGGTTTCAGTTTACTTTCAAATAAAATTTGTTATTTTCTGATTTTATAGGTGAAACTATACTAAAGTTTCTTAATTGTCTTATAAAATTACTTTTCAGGCTGGCTGTAGTGGTATACTCCTGTAGTCCAAGCACATGGGAGGCTGAGCCTAGAGGGACATTATGAGTTTGAGGTCAGTCTAGGCTACAAAGCGAACTCAAGGCCAGCCTGAAGTCCACAGCATGACCTTGTTGCAAACAAATGAACAAACAAACAAATCAAAAACAAAACCCAAAAAATTAAAAAACCATCACTTTTCACAATAAGGACCAAGATGATAATAATGTGATTTAAATTACAGCATATACTCATAGCTTAGCCGTGCTTCCTTGGTATCTTTGTTTATGTGAGTTCCTTTATTTAGAAGAGTATTTTTAAGATAAGAAATGAATGATTTTTAACTGGTGTTTCCTGGCAACCTGCACGATAGAACACCCACATTATCAGAGAGGAAAAATTCAACAAATGCTTGATCATTGAAGGATTAGCATTCCCAAGAGCATGAAAACTTTAAAGAAATATAGCATAAAAGTTAATACAGTTTGAAAATTTGGAAATACTAAGTCTTCCACATATAATCTTATTTTTCTGACCTCACTTGTAAAGTAACTGGCACCCATTCTAAGTCACTAACTTTTTTCATCAAGAAAAATATCAATTCAGAAGAGGATACAGAGCATACATGTGGGAAATTCTGAATATAATGAGGTCCTAATGCTCATAATTTCAAATATGATGTGTCCCTTGGTGAGAGGCACTGGTTTAATCCATAGGTTTAGTTTTTATCTTTTTAATATTAAATCACCTCAAAGGGGCTCAAGGAGACAAAGCAAACAAACTAGAAGCCTTGTAATTTAGACTGTAACAATGATTAAGAAAATTCAGAAAAAACACAGGTAGATTTTTAAAAACTATTTTAATACAAGATTAATAGCAATTTTCTATCCAAATCAGAAATGAAAAAGTCTTAACCCAAATAAGTCATTTGACAGTCACATAAAATTTTAGGTTTGATTGGTGCACACATGTACCTTGCACATATATTGTGTATTTGCACACAGAGACCTCGTCACGATGCCGTCTTCAGGTTTTTCTCATGGACGTGCCTCATTGCAAGGCCAAGTCAGAGATTCTAATAACTACTCAACTTGGAATAAAGTTCCAAATGTTCCCGTGCTAAGCTGAGTCTGCCATAGCAAACCTTGATAGAGCGTCTCCAGAATGCGTACAAATCAATACTCTATTTGTGTAAGCTGGCCTCCAACTAAACACTGGTTGATGCCACCCTTAGGAGGAACATACTGCAAATGTGTAAGTTACGATCGCTTTTGCTTTTGTGTCACAAAGCTAAACTGCTTTGGTTTTTGAATTAAAAGTCTCATCTATTAGTGACTACAGTCAGTGAAGATGACTTTGAATATCAGCACGTTTTGGGTGAGTCCAAAGTTGCTTTTGCTAACATTCTTCCTTTGCTCGAACCACCTGATCACTAGCTATGCAAAGAAAAATCATAGAAGAATCACATCTCGGGAATTTGCTAAGTTTCATTCCTCCTCGGGACTTAAGTTGGTGTTCAGTCTTTAGCCAAAATGTCTATGTAATGGCAAAAGAATTAAAGTAGGCTAAGGTCTGCAGCAGGGAATATAAATTAAATATCAGAGTTCTGCATCCAATATTATGTTCAATGTTTTTGATTTAAAGAGTCTTACTTTTTAAATTATTACTGCTTGTCCATGAATAATAGTGTTTTGCCATGTAGACAAAATAGTATTTTCTATTCCCTTACATTTGAAGCAGGTGATACTAGTTACTTATCCTGTCTGGGTCAATCACGGTAAAGGAGTCAGATTTCTAGTGCTAGCATTTTGTAACGGCTGTAATCAAAGTGCCAACATCACCTTTGTTAAAATGACAGAAGGTTGTCAAGCCGTCCTTAGTACAGAACCAGAGTAATTTGTCAATCTGCAATTCATTCTTCTCTGCTAAAGACTTTAGCCTTTGTTTGTCTTTTGTTGTAACATATACAAAGTATAATGTACATCAATTACAGACGCATATCTCTGTTAGAAAAATACATATTATAACTAAAGAACATGTAAATAGAGGCACTTCAATCAGCTAAGTGTTGGCGGTTCTGAGCACCAACCCACCAATTTCTAGTGTCTGATTTCAGTGAGCCCGTTCCTCTCTGCTCATAACAGAAGTTATGATGTGGTTACAGAATTGAGGGGATTTCAGAGCCAACAACAGTAGGTCCTGACAGATAATGGAGCATCACTGTATTCCCTATTGCTATGCTGAAATGAGAAAAAGTTAATTTGGGAGAAGGATTTCAAAAACACTTACTGAAAGGGGGTAACTAAATGAAACTAGGTCCTTTAAGGACAGAAAAGATAAGTCATGTTAAATTAGTCCGAAAAGCCTATCAGGATGATGATAGAAACCATGAAGCATGATTGAATAATATTTTGACCCCATTCATGCAGGGTGACTAATATTGTGGCATCATTAACTGACAGTCAGTTCAGCTCTCTGCTCAGCTCAAGTGCATCACTAGATCTCATCAATAGGAATATGACTGATAATGAAGGTGTGGAAACAAATGAAGCAGGCGTTTGTATATTATTGGTGTGTTTAGTGCGTACAGAACATAGGTTCACATTCATTAATATAATGTGTATTCATACACATGCACAAAACCATTTAGGGGTGAAAGCACAGGAGAAACAAGACATCCTGATCTATTTCATAGAAGATAGTGCAGAGACATTTTAAAAGGAAAGACTTGGAATTTAAAGCCATATAAATGAGTTATTCTGGAAAATCAAGATTGATTTAATTTGTATTGCACCTTAATGACTGGAGAAAAACAATACTGAATTTTGAACATATAGTGACATGAGCGACATAAGCGACTGGTCCTTTATAGAAACATATTATATGTAACTGGTGACAAGAAGCCAAAGGTTGGCAGTGAGGTGGATGGATTTCTAGGAGCGTGTAATGCTGAATTAGCTTAAGTGTTAATTTCAGAAAGATTTAGATGAAAAATGCCACCAAGTCTCTCAGAATCCTATGCTTTATATTTCTTTAGGCATAAAGTGGCAATAGATGCTTGTAAATACTTTCTGTTTTGCAAAAGTGCTCGAATATACTTAATACTATTGTGCCGCATGTGTTCTACTTAAATGTGATGACTAAATCAATAACTATTTTTAATTTTGATGAGGACTGAGATCAAAAAACACCATTTACGTGTCAATACTGTCAATGAGTTAGTTACAATGTGACTGCCATACCATGGTCTCTTCCCTTGACCCTACTTGGGCTGTAACATAGAAACCAAGGAACACATGGATAGCCAACTATTGTTAAAGCCCTGTTTTGGTTTTGCTTGTCTCTGCCAGGGGGAGCATGGGTCTGGCTTTGGCGTACTTGGTGGGTAGGTAGGCTGTGGCTCTCAGTTGGCCTCTTGAGTTGAGTTCATTTATCCAAGTGCCAAGCAGAAATCCTGGGCCAGAGGTGTGGTACATGAAAGCAATGTTGTTTCATGAATAACATTCTTACACAAAACAGTTTCCATCACCAGTAAAATCCTGTGCACCCATGGCTGGTCCCATGAGCCCTGCCCAGGTAGAGCACCAGGGACAAAGCATGCTCATGCAAAGAGGGTGTGCCCTTGCAAATGTCTAATAAATGGACAGTTAGATACGTAAAAAGTCCTTTCTTGATTCTTGGTGCTCATAGGTCGTTGAGGAATCCCTTCTCTGAGCAGCACTAAACAAGAAGAGCTGGTTGACAAAACATTTTTGTTACAAAGGTGTGTCAACCCTGAGCTTGGAATTAAGAAGTTAAAATCTGTGATTTATATATATAGATATAAAAATAGATGATCATACTAAGACTAAAAAAGTGAAAGAAATCTCTATGTCCATACTCTATATAGTTTTTTCTTGCCTTTTTCTGTTGTTGTGAGTTATTTTGTAAGAGAATGCCCTTATGATGCAGAAACCCAATTGACACAAAGCAAATAGTTAAAAATGAAAACTCCCATTTGGATGTCATTGTTTAACAATTCAGCCAAAATAACTCCTATCTGGGGGGAGGGTAATGAACACAGGGGCAGAAACATAGAATTCAAGTCACGCCTGTGGCAAAAGCAGAGACTGTATCACTGAAGATGATTTGTAATCCAGATCTGGGAGGAGGATGAGTTGATGGGGGCTTTCATTAGTAAATGAAGCTGAAGGGGAAAAAAAATCTGTGCCAATTGGCTGTGATGGACAGACATTAGGGGGATTAAAAAAAATGGTGCTATAACTGAAGTTAAAATTGGGTAGGGTGACAGAGTCGCTGAGTCGTACTTACTTTTGCTTTCTTATGAGGGATGGAATTCTAAATTTAGGGTCAGTACCTCCAAATCAATTTGGTATCGTGTGGTCAGAGTGCAAGACAATACCTCTAAGACAACAGCGTATTTTCACTACATTTAAAAAAGTTTCAAGCTTTCTCCCCAGAAGCATTTTTATAACCTGATTTGTCACAGAAAAGCTTGCTCTGGGAGTTGGCTGTCAAGGTAGAACCTACAGCATTGAAGTTCTTTTATTTTTCTCTCATTGCTTCTTTGTAGAAAATGCAGTTGTCTTGGGGTTTGGCCTGATTTTAAAAGGAAAATGATTTTCTTCCTAACTTTTTTATGTGGTGGGGGGATAAAACTCACAACGTGAGATTCCTTTACTTTTGCAGCATAAAAGCAAATGAAGGTAAGAAAATCTCCTGGTACGAAAGATTTGAGTAAGAATTCTCTCTGGAATAAACAAGGTCCTCACAGATAGCGGAAGGAAAGACGACGCGGTTCATCTGGCACCCGGCACTCTTTGGGAAAACAAAAACGGAGGCAGATCGCAGCTCTGCTCTCTTCTCGTAGAAAACGGTCAGTTTTTGTGGCGCGGTCCAGTCCAAGAGTGTAAGAAAAGAAGGAAGTTGGCCACTCAGACAGCTAAAATGCAGTTTCATCTGACCAAAGCCTAGGATTATCTGCACAGTCTCTGCAGTGCCAGGACCACACACACCAGAGACCAGGAGAGCAGGGAGCAACCGAGCCGGATTGCAGAGGAGTCCTCTTCTCTCCTGTCGGGGTCTGCTGCGGGGGCCTCTGTGGTCACAAACTCGAACTCCGTGGGACACACGTCATCCATGCATCCGCTGCCGCTTCCGGAGCCACTAGACTCATCGCCTGGTGTGGAAAGACAGAAGCGGAATTAGCCCGTACGTCAGGAGAAGGCAGAAGCTAAGAACGCGATGGGGCTGAGTGTGTGGGCACCGGCCCCTCCCGCCCTGGGCGCCCCAAGTCCCACTGGACTGAGACCCCCAGGACGCATCTGTGACAAGAAAAAGTGGACTGCATGGAAACTGGTGGCTATAATGAATACAGTATTGAAAGTATTACCTCCCACAGCAGCGTTAGAAAGATATATTTTTAGAAAGATTAGAAAGGTATTATTTCTTCTAGCAAATATTTAAATTTCCATAAGAAATTCCATTCTTTTCTCTGTCTGTACCATGGCATAGTTGTTCTTAGCATATAGCATGATTTTAGAAGGATATTTAAAGGAAAATATAGACCAGGGAGATAAGCACTGTAGGCAGAAGACTGGAGAAAAAAAAATTGCAGAACCTTGGAGCAGGTAGGTATTATTATTGCCACTATGGTACATGGCTATATTGTGTGTTATTATTACTTTTGACTTTTCCACACCAGTATTCCTCTCCCAAGAGCAAGGATGAACTCTGTCAATCAGTACCTCCCTCTAAACAGGGTTGACAAGCTATGCTACTGCTGAATTTGGTACCCCACGCCCTAAGACCAACCTTTTCGTTTCAAATGTTTGAGGGAAAAGCAAATGAGGAAGGCTATGTTGTGACATGAAAGAAGTGACTGATGAAATTCAAGCTTCAGGATTCTATTGATAAAACCTGTCCAGATTGGAGCCACACTTGCTCATATTCTCCCTGTCGTGAGCCACACTTGCATTGTAAGGGCAGCGTGACAGAGACAGTGTAGCCCTTCAAGTCTGACCTGTTTAATGTCTGGCCCTGTACAAGAGAAGCTGTTCCTTGCCTGCTGGACGCCAATGCTCAGGTCCCCGTCCAATATGTTGTCTTCGGGTGGCACCCTTCTCCTCTTCCCTACCTGGCTTTTGGTCTACACTTTTCCTACTCTTCTCTGCTTGGTTCCTTCTTGATTGATAAAGTACCTCCCAGAGTTTTCCAAGACCACCCTTCATCTATCATGCCCAATAATTTGGAACCTAGGGATCTGGGTTTGTGGATTTAATCAAGTACCATGTAGTTACACAGTTGTACCTGCTTGCCTTGGAGCATGTATAGATATCTTTTCTTCTCAGTAATTATTCCCTAAATAATAAATGGTAACAGCTATTTACATAGCACTTACATTTCACTAGGTGTTATAAGTAATGTAGAGATGATTTAAAGTATATGAAAGAATGTTCAAAGTTACATCAAATACTAAGTGATTTTATACCAGGAATTGGATGATTTGTGGACGCTGGTATCTGTGGAGGGGTGTCCTGGGCCAGATCGCCCACTATGTGAAAGCACTTGTCACCACCCAGGATTGTGTTATTTATTACTGTTTCCTGTTCATCTTCTTCGGGAGAATGTAAATATGTTGAAGATAGAAATTTTGTATAAATGTTTATTACTTCTGGATTTCTGTGATCATTTATGATGCCTGACATACAGCAGTTGCTCAATAAATATGTATTAAATAAATAAATGTGCCATAAGCAAAGGACTCAATTTCTGCTTCCTTGTCTAAACCGACACAGGTCAGAACACTTGCTTTGGAGAGTACATATGGACACAACTTTATAAAGTGCCTGAAGGTATCAACTCTACTCCTGTCCATCATGTCTGTTGGAAAAAAAATGTGGCATCTGCAGGCAAAGGACCTAAAATTTCAGACACCACAATTAATTGAAATGCACTAGGAAAAACGAGTTACCCTCCTAAGTGCAATTAGTAGAATTTGTTTCATAGAATTTTTATCAATGACAAATGAGAAGCGGGGTCTGAAAGGACTCGGAGCTGCCAGCTTAGCAGTAGCATTTGCTCTTTCCCCCACTTACTCCATGATTCCAGCTGATGTCCTCAGACTCCCCCTGCAACCTCATAGGCTGACGCACCCTGCACTGCCCTAAGAGTTGGTGCCATCTTGGCCACTGAGGCCATTTAAGTAAAGCCACAGGAATGTGGAGACTCTTTCCATATCTCCTTGAAAGAGAGATACAGCTTAGTTTTTTAGATAGCATATTTAAATACCAGGTAAGATCATTTGAATATGCTGTACTAGGTTCATAACATTTTCTCTGCTTTATCTATGGTGGCCTTTACAAGGGGAGAAATGCCCATTAATTAAATTCAGAGACATCAAAATTGCTAAGGGAATTGTACAGAATGTGAGTATCATGAAGAAGAAGTAATATAACCTTTACAAAGGTATTATTGAAGTGACTTAACGTATTAAAGATGTGGGAAGCAAATATTTGGCAGCAGGTTCTGGCTAGAAAAAAATAATGGCCCTGATTCTTTATGCAAAGGAATCACAGATGCAGGTATTAGGGAGTGGGGCGGGCAACCTAGACAAACACTCACATGTAGGGAGGGTGTGAAGAAAGCTACGAGATGCGGTGGTGGTCTACAAGACAGGAATTACCCTGCAATAGAGGGCCAAGCATGCTCTCATCTAGTGGTGATTTTCCTTTTCCTTTTAGAGGAAACAGAGCAAGGTCTCTGCCTCCTAGGTATTTGCTGGGCTTTGCAGGCTGATACATATACAATCTGGTGAGGTTGGAGAGGAGAAAGAAGCAATGAGGATGACACCAGCTATTTTTATTAGCTGGATGTATTTATTCCAATAGTTACTTTCCAGGTAAGCAAGATTTTTATTACATGCAGAACACTGAAATGAACAAAGTGGCACTAACGAATGAAAAGCCTGCACCCCTAGGCTTCTTGGGTCTACTGGATGACTTAGTCTCTGACGTTGTTCCTCTGCTCTCTTTCCCAGAAGCCATGAACTAAGCAGGCTCACACCCTTCCACCACGATGTCTCTGTGTTGGGGCCTTGTGACCATGGACTGAATCACTGTAGCAGCTGAGCTAAATTAAATTTCTTTTTCTCTAAGCAGTAGGTGTTAAGTATTGTGTCTAGCAGCAGGAAAGCTGACGAATCCAAAGATAGGAACAAGAAAGACTAAACTGTGTGTATGGATAGTACAGTTGGGACTGTGCTTCTATATAATTCTATGAGAGGCAAGATTTGCACTAATGGTGCAATGGTTGGACAGGATATTATGCCAGCTTCTAATACTATGGACAACCACTAGGAAAATAACCAGGTAGAAAGTATTAATTATTGAATCTTTGATGTAATTCAGGTATAAAAAAAAAAGATACATAAACAGCTCCACTCTCTTAATTTACTGATAAGAGACATCTGCTATAATAATGTCTGTAAGTATAATATCATGTATGCACCTTCTATGATACCAAAACATTATGAAAACAGTTTGCAACGTATTAATTTATCTAATTTGTCTTGTTATGGTGTCTTAAAACTGTCTCATTGATACTTGTACTTCAATAAAATAAAAAATAAATTAAAAAAAGAAAGACTAAGCTTTGCTGTAGTATTCTCTTCTTGGAGAGAAAGGAGAGGTTTAGCTATGAGGAAGATAGATAACAAATGACTCTGAGAAATGTTAAAGGCATGAAATCTTTCAGGTTTGTAATTATCTCATATTTAGAAAATTAATTTTTTAGTTCTTCAAAATAGAGTGGAACACTAAGATTTTTCTTTAGGGGACAGTTCAGTAAAGACTAAGAGGATTTAATATCTTCCATCTGTAAGTTGTTTCTTTCTGTCTCATTAATTTTAAGCACAAAGGTATCATCTTTTGCTTCAGTAATCAAATTACAGAATTACTGGTAACTTCACATCGTAAGCTCAAGAATTCTTTTCCTGGGAATTTTTATTGTAAAGATGCACAGGAGAGAAAGAGAGGGAGGGGGAAGGGAGGGAGAGAGACAGAGAGATAGATAGATAGAGAGAGAGATAGAGATAGAGAGAGTGAACAAGAACACACCACTTAGACAAAACCCAAATAGAATTTCTGGGACTCAAGCAATACAGATATCTCAATTTACAATGAAGATATATCTTGATAAATACATTGTATGATGAAAATGTCTTAAGTTGAAAACCCACTGAATATGTTTAGCTTACCCAACATCCTAGTTTGGCAACTGTTTGGTCAGTATCCTTGATACCAAGAGAAAATATCCAATACCCAAGGTCAAAGGGAGAAAGATTTATTTTGGTTTACAGTTTATTTTGGTTCCTAGTTGGCTGGCTCCCAGGCCTGATCGAGATACATCACAGAGGAGAAACAGTTCATGGCAAAGCAGGACAGGCAGAAGGCAGTAAGTGGCAGCAAATGTTGTTCCTTGTGTCTTATCCACATTTCCCACCCCAGGGTGGGGCAGCCTTAATCCAAGCATTGCACCATTAGTTAATCCTAGTGTCATGTCCTTGATTCCAGCAGTGTACGCCCGAGGTCCATTGGCCATCTCTGAAGAGCCCCACCTAGAACCACATGAGATTTTGGGAGTGCATCTGCCTACAAATTGTACCAGCAGCGAGGCCACCCCTGAGTCTCAGCTGTTTTCCTTCATAATCTGGCTGACTGGGTGCTGCACTCCCTGCCTCCACGGAATGTGGTGAAAGGACATTAGACAGTACATCCCTAATCTGGGAGAGACTCCCAATCCAAAGTGTGAATGGATGCTACTGAGTGTGTGTGGCTTCTTCACCATGGTAAAATAAAAGAATTATAAATGGAATCATCCCATGCTAAGGATCATCTGTAATTTGTTCAACACAGCAGTTTATAAGAATAAGAGTGGGCTTTTGGGCCAGGCTGTCTCAGCTAGCTGCACATGATTCTTTCAGCAATTATATCAGTCAGGTCTCCATTACTGTGACTAGAATACCTGGTAAAATATAAAAGAAGAAAGAGGTGTTTGGCTCAAGGTCCTCTCGAACCTCTTCAGTCCATGGTCGGCTGTCTCCAAGACAGAAATGCCATGGCACAGGGCCTGGAGGAGGAAGGCTGGTCTCCTCATGGCCACCAAGAAGCAGCCAAAAATGGAAAGAGCCAGACAGGAGGGGGACAGGGGCCAGATATGTGCTGAAGGTCACACATCCGTGTCCCGCTCCCTTTAAAAAGGTTCCACTCGCTAAGTCCCATCCAATAATGCCATCATATTATGATCTCACCAATAGATTAACCCACTAATAAGTACAGAGCCCCACCTCCGATCACAGGGGACCCTGCAGGGACATTTTAGAAATGTAATGGTACTGTTGAGGGGGTGGGGGAGGGAACAGACTGTTGGGACAGACATACAAATGCTGATGTAGAAAGGAAAAATTGAAATGTAGGCCATTAGAACTATTGAGTCTGGCTGTGACTTACATCATAAGTTTTATGTATTAGACTATAAAAAGCTTCACAAATTAAGGAAGAATAAAACATAATTCAAGATACATCCTGCTCTTCAAGACAAGTGAAGGTGCTTTCAGCTATAACCATTTTTCACTTAGGAAGTTACTGTAAAGGTTTCCTTACTTGTGTCTTGGAAGTTTACATCATTGCCATTGTATGCATTTTTCAGCTTGTTGGTCATCACACGGAGAGCCATGATCTGCTGCCTGATGGATGTGTCAGGCCGGGTGATGTCCACGTCCACCTCGGGGTTGTTGATTTGGTTAGTCAGCCCATCATTCATGATTTCAGGTAAGTATCTGAAGGGTGGAGGAAGGAAATGACAGGTCAAGGTTATGCAGCAGGTCCTCAGCATGTGCCCTGGCTACCCCGCTCTGCAAGTCAAGCCATATGGCCAACTGGATTTCATTTGTGGAAAAAGTGTCAAAGAATAAATATACCTTTCCTCAGAGGGAGACATAGCCAAAATGACTGCAGGTTTGGTTTTCAAGTGGCAATGAGTTATTAGGTAGGCTTCTGATTTTTTTTTTTTTTTTTTTTGTGTATTTTAGAGAAAGGTATACAGGGTGCTCAGGGTCTCACTACTAGATCAGACTCATAGTGATTCACATGTTTACAGCCTCCCTAGTACTGGGATTATAGGTGCATGCCACCCTGCCCAGTCTCAGTTGCCATTTCAGCATTCTCCAGGGGTAGAGCCACATAGCTGGCCTGGGAATTGAACCCCCAACCCCTGCAGCTGCTAGTAGGTGCTTTCATCTGCTGAGCTATTTGACTGGCCCTAGGCTTCTGATTTTAAAGATGTTATACTGAGGATTTAGACAGATTGTGTCTTAAAATATGCTCTCTCTATCAAAAAAGTCACACAGTTCCAGTGAAGGACTTCATAGCTTCCTCAGTTCTCATTTTGGTGGGAAGAACTGGACTTGAAATGATCTAGCGTCTTAGTTGGAGAGCGTTCTTTCATAGAAGGAGACTTTTTCCAGTGGAGGGTATCCTACCTCAGATTTGAATCCAAAAAAATTTCTGGATCTCTTTATATGTATACATGTGTATCTATATATCTATGTATGTACCATAGGTATGTGCAGTATTTATCTCTCATTATCTATCAATCAATTATCTACATATCTATCTACCTACTGTCTACAATATCTATCTCTATTATCTATCCATCAGTTATTTACGTATCTATCCACTCTTTACCTATAATCATCATCTATCATTTATATCTTCTATCTTTGGGACATTGTACCGTAGCCAGTGATTGCTGGCATGTTGGAGATGTCTATTACGGTTTTTATTTTGTAATAGAATCTTGGGTTTAACTTGGTAAATTTGCCAATATTTGATGGCAAAGGGTAATATCTAATGGTTCTGAGCCTAACGTTTATTTTGCTTATCCAAAATGTCAAAATTGTCAGCTCCCCACCACGTACTGCCTGAAGTTGTCTAGGTTTATTCATTTTGGATAAATGAGGGCCAAAGCCCTCACAAATGCACTCCGAGGCCAGACGTCTCACTCCCACACCTGTCAATTTTCTGGTTTACTAATCGCATGTGTCAGGAAGCTTCGCACGCCTGCCTCTTCTTCCTGTTCCCCGAGTCCTTCCCCGGAGTGCTGCCTGCTTTGGGGCCTCGGCTTGACTGCCTCTCTCCCTCTACGCTTCCCTGCACAGCCCGCACTTGCAGCCTGATTAGCCTGCCACTCTGTCCTGTCACTCTTCTATTCAAAGACTTTTGAGATTGTCACCAGTGTCCGATGGGCCCTCACTAGCCAGGCCCTGTGCTGAACATGTCGCATGCATTTAGAAATTCCACCTGTCAGCCCATCTAGGAGATAGGTATGAGTTTATTCCTCTGTTACAAAAGAGAAAACTGAGCTTTCGTGCAGATAAGGACATGTACAGCCTCAGTGGTGGTAATGCCAGGTCTGAACTGCGCGCTGGCTGCACAGCCCGAAGCCAGCCGCTGTTGCCGGTGATGGATCACAGCGCTCACCCCACGGCTCAGGCGCCACGTGCGTCTCTCCCCAGCTCTACTCTCTTAGGCTGCGCCACTCTCTGCGAGGGAGCCTCCTTGTCCTGCAGGGTCTGCTCCATTGAGCCTGCGTGTCTGGCCATACTACGAAATCTTCTTTCAGTCTCCATCCCTGTTTCCTATCTCACACCACCTGCCCAAGAAGGTGGTAGGAACTAGAAATTTCTCTTCTCCAAGGCTGCTATAGAAACTCAAATCTTCCAGTCTACTTTTCTCTGGGAGCTGGATGTAAGTAAAGTACTGAACCTCTCTTGTCCTATACTGCACCACGGACCTGCCTCATTCCCAAGGGGCCCCAGGTGAGAAGGAGGGAGGCTTGGGCAGACAAGCCCAGAGGCCTTGTCACTCAGTCTATTAGGAAATCATGTCTATGCAAGAAAACTCCTTAAAACATCCAAAGGACAGAGGTAAGAATCTTTGGGAGACAGGACCACCTGTCAGTTCATTTAGCCAGTGCCCAGAGGGGTCAGAAAGCACTGGGCTCCTTCCCTTACGTGGCAGACCATGCCTTTATTCATCTGGTCCCGTGTGATGTATTTTACAGTAAACTGATAAACATGTTCCTGAGCTCTGTGCACCACTCAAGCAAGTCCACACAACTTGAGGAGGGACCTTGGGACCTCTGATGAACAGCCAGTGAGTTACAGCACAGGGGAACAGCGTGGGGCTCGGGACTGGCCTCGCATGCTGGGGGACAGTCACGTGCCTAAGCCTTTAACCTGCGGGAGGTGAAGCTGTCTCTGGGCAGGCAGTGTCAGAACTGCATGGCTAATAGGACACCCCACTGGGGTCTGCTTGCTGGCTGGTGGGGAGAAATCCCCCCGCGACTGGCAGCAGAACTCTGTGGCATGAAAACAAAAATCAAAGACATTTTGCTTTTAATTAACATGCTGTCCCAAATGGTTTTGTTTCTCTTTGTCTGCTACACACTTTTCCCTTTAAGGACCAACTCGTCGTAAAGACATAGTGTAATTCTTATTTATTTTTTCCTTTTTTAAAATTTTATGTATTTGGTACAGAGTCTCACTACATAGCTTGGACTCGTGTTGATGTTCCTGTTTTCAGCCTCCCCAGCTCTGGGATTACAGGTGTGTACTGCCCCCAGGCGCGGACTCCGTCAACCGCTTGGTGCACCCCGAGGCAGTGCTGGTGCAGTATGCGGTGCCAGGAATTGAATCTCACTTTTTCTTGGGATACTTTATTTTTTAATTAAAAAGGAAATGTAGTATGTGTTCACAGCGCACAGTGACTTCAGCTTTCAGGGACCGGCCCTACCCCCTGTGCGCTGCTAGGGCCATGCTGTGTACTGCACACACTCACTCTCCGGGCTAAGGGGACGAGACGGTGCTGAGATCCAGGCCCAGTTTCGTGTCACCAAGCTGTGCACGTGCTGGGCACCACTGGTCACTCTTTTCTCTTTGGTAATCTTTTTATTTTAGAAATTCTAATATATGCAAAAGAATAGACAATAATATAAGGAACCCCAGGAGCCTCTGTCCATCAGTCTCTAAAAGAAAAGCTATGTAGGAAAGCTTCGATACTCAAGCCATTTGTCAAGGTGTCAAATCATAGGCAGGGTATATTTGCATGTGAATTGGTTTATCCGTTTTAAACCAGAGGCCCTTGGAGTAAGCTCTGTTTTCAGCCATATCTTGAATGAAATTGACTTCACAACGTTCACTAAATAATGAATAATAAAACACATGGAATGCATTGCAAATTCTTTTCCGTGAAAGCTTCAAATATTTCTGCCCCCAAAAATGTCCTAATAGAAAATTTAAAAAGCTGTGGTCCCATAGCTCTTTATTTTTGCAGTGACTCATAACCTATGCCTTTGACGATATCAGGTATATAAGTAAATTCTTGCTGGTTTCTGAGATTGTCTCCTTGGTATAACCTCTAATATACAAAACTGGATTGACTCTTATGGATATGCATTCTGTATGCTGGGCTCCAAGAGCCTTGCCTATCTATGATGCCAGTGGAAGCCCTGGCAAGTGCGGCATCTGCAGCTGACACCAGCGCAGAGGCAGCGGGGGCAAGGCCAGTACTACGCAGCCCCTCCACATTCTGCACTGAATCTTACTGAACCTGGGCTGTGTCTGTCTTTAATTCTGTGCACCTTTCTCACCACTTTCATCAGCAGCTTGCTGCAATAGCTTGTGTGGGAGCGCTGGCCTCAGAGTCTGAATATCCAGGGCTGGTAAGAGACTGCCAGATTTCGGCTAAGAGTAACTGTTATGAGTGGAGGTGTGTATCATTGAGCCCAGGAGGCTCCTGGTATTAGTTCCTACAGAGCTTCTGAACATGACAGCATGGTGTTTTCACTGTTGTATCACTGAGAGATGCAGCAGGAGAGCCCTGGCACAGGGCACCTGTTCCCGAGGTTGGGTGTATGTGTGCTTGGAACAGACAGAACCCAGAAGCAAGGAAAACTGTGTGTGTCGTTGTTTGCCAGTGCTTCATGACATGATGTGGCAGGCAGGTGGCAACTGAGGATGGCCAAGCACAGCCTCCTTATTCTGGCTGGCTTCTGTTTGCAGGGCGCCATAGGAACTCAACCTGCATTAGGGTGTTAGAATTATTTGTCTTCACATTTAACTTCCTATTGTTGATGTATGTGCCTCAATTTTTCTGAACATAATAGCCAGTTAGGGTGGAAGAGAGTGATGAGAATGCGAGAGGAGGAATGACAACCCCATGCGTGACTGCAGGTTTTGTGCTTGGATCCTCACTGGTGAGGTGACAGCTCTGGTTTCCAAGTGACAGCTCTTATGCCCAAGAGACATCAAATGAACTTGCCCCTGCAAATTTTTCACTGGCCAACCAGCACATCTGATACTCTCTTGAACCCTTCCTTTCAGTTCTGCTGGTGAGTCCAGAGGGTCTGTTGCCATCTGCATGGGTTCGTGGGGAAGACAGGCACGACAGTTTGGCATTTGGTCCTTCTCATCAGTGCCTCCAGGCTGCCCTCCCTCTGATGTAGGGTGCTATGGATGAGGAAAGACTTGCACGCCTTCAAGATTGGGAACTGAAGGCCAGAAATATCTGAGAAGTGAGGCAGGAGCAAGAAGCAGTGGCTCAGAGGTGCCTGGTAGGTTTCACATAAGTCCAAGTGGGGGCCGGGGTTGGGAGAAGCAGACCAGACTGTCTAGCTGTGCAGCTGGGCTGGGCGTCAGGTGCCTGGACTTGGGCTGCTCCTTGGGGTACAAGTGGAAGAATGTGGAGAAAGCAGCTGGACACTTTGTGTTACCCCAGTGACCCCCTTCGACACCTGGCTCCTCAGCAAGTTGTAGTTCAAAGCTATGCATTCATCCTCCTTCTTCACATTTTAAAAAGTCAAAGTTTTAATTGAAGAGAATCAAGTGCTAATGTGGGTCCAGAATTCCTTATGTGGAATTCTAAAATTTGAAAATTGTTCTGGCTGTTCGTGCAATATAGTGTTTTCAAGACTGCATCAAAGCAGAAATGAGGCCAATTAAGTTCTTATTTATCCCTCCTTTAGGATATTAATGCCATTTCTGCAGAAATATTAATACATTTGATTATGGGTTGTACATACAGATCCTTCGAGGAATATTACATCACGTAGAGCATAATTACAGTGGTAAGTCTAAAAATTTTCTAAAATTCTAAATTTGAAAAGGCCAGATAATCCCAGGGGTCTCAGGCAAGGAAAGGAAAACCAATGCTATCAGTGTTCTCTTTCACAAGCTGATTCAGGACTTGAGGTTTAAGCTTCACACACCTCAGGGTGGCTGCTATTGACACCAGCAAAGGTCCACGTGTTGGCAAGGAGACTGCAAGTGGGAGCTGTGTGTTACTGGTAGGAATGTAGAATTATGCAGCCTCTGGAGCAAACTATACATTTTCTCAAAAGACGAAGGACAGAACTAGCATATGATCAACAATTCCACCTCGGGGTGTGTCCCCAAGAGAATTGAAAGTGAGGACTGGAGATATTTGTATGCATCCATTCAGAGTAACATTACTCTTAACAGCCAGAAGGATGAAACAACCAAAGTGTTCATTTATGGGTGAATGGATATGACAGCAATGTGGTACTGATACAATGGAGAATGATACAACTCAGCACCATAAAGGAAGGAAATTCTGACACATGGCAGGACCAGGAAGGCCCCTGGGGATATGAGGTGAATAAGGAAATTGGCCAAGCATGAAAGGACAACACTAGAGTGTTCTGCTTATAGAAGATGCCTACAGTAGTCAAATTCATAGTGATGGGAAGTAGAAAGGCATCACAGCCTGGAGAGGAGGGAGGTGGGGAATTATTGATTAATGGGTGCAGAGGCTCTGTCTGGGAAGATGAAAATTTCCGTGCATGGACCTTGTGATGGAGACACCATGGGAATATCCTTAATGTCACTGACATGGAAGCCATGAAATGATGACAGTGGCGTGTTTGCTGCAATTTTCTAAAACTAAGCTTTAAATGTACATTTGTAAAAGGTTTTGATGTGGACTAGTTTCATTTCCTTTCCATTTATCATGGTATTACTCACACCGTATGTAACCCTCTGCTTTAAGCAGATTTACACATCCCTGAAATCTCTGAAGCTAGAGGGGTCTGTGGCACGAGTTACTATGCACGATGTTGCACTGAGATATGGCACTAAGCTATACCTGGACACCTGAGGTCTCCCTAGGACCTGACAGTGCGACCACAGCAATGCACTTTGCTAATTTATTTCATTATCCACTGTGCAAGTCCAACTTATTCTTATGCAGATTGAGTGCCAAACTTGTGGCTGAGAGCAGCAAAAATCTGGAGCTTGGGAGGCTGAATTCCTGTCCAGAAGAGAGATGGTGATGGCTCTCCTCCAGCTGGCACATGGGAGGCAGGAAATGGCTTGGGAACTCTTGGGGAACACACAGCCCATCGGTTGGTGTGGTCAGCAGAAGCCGGGCTCCAAAGCTTGGCTGCTTACCTCACTGGCAGGAGTCCCCAAACCCAAGATTTCTTGGTAGGACTGGAGTCAGCAAACTATGGAGCAGAGAGAAAAGACCTGGGAGCCATGGACCAGCACCAGGCTCCCTTCCTCCTATTGGAAGCTGCTTCTGCTCATCATCTTTTTCCACCTACAAGGTGTGCCCAGCTTCCCTTTACCCAGGATGGTCCAGGAGATCCCACCCATAGATTCTTCCCAAGCAAGCATTTGAGAATGTCAGGTTTGATAGTTGCTGGTTCTTTTCTTAGACAGGATCCCCATCTTCTAGCAGGTTTGCCTGACTGGGCATGCATAGAGTAATTTGCAGTTCTTTAAAATATGGCCAGAGTGCTTTGGGACAGATTCTGCCATCAGACTAAAACACTACTATCCTGCCAGAAGCTGCCAAGGCCCTGTTTTGACAGATATCTCATCGCCATGCATCATTCCGCCTTCCCTCCATCTGCTCAGACTTATGGGTCATAACTTGCTATTTCGCTTGGTTAGTCAATCCACACAGTGGCTGGTGAGAGTGACTGATGTATTTTCTGGATTCCTCTACTTCTCCTACTTCTTACAATTTACTGTGCTTACCTCCAGGCCTCAGGAAAGGATTTCCTTAGGGACTCAATATTTCTGCGAGGATCAGCTACCTTGAAATACAGCAGAGACTCCTCGCAAAAGCTGCATCTCTAAAGGGTCCAATTTATCCTGGTCGCTCAGCCAGCTCTTTGATCACGTCCTCCCAGAGGCACTTTAAGGAAAGGACACATTGATGGCTCCACACTGGCTTACAGGGAGCAAAATCAGAGAGTTATTTTGCCAGTTTTATAGGGGAGAGAGAGAAGTTTGAAAATGACTGACTTAAAGACTGTGGAGACCCTCTAATAATTCATGTCTAATTACACAACCTATGCACCAGGGGGCATGCCTCTCCCAATGACTTCTGCTCACATTCTTTCTACCTATTTAATCATTTCCTATTTAATCATCTCCTTTCCTTTTTGAATCACAGGAGTTTAAGGGAACAATCTCGATGAGCAGAACATAATCCAGGAGGAAATGAGAGATGAGGTAGCTATTACTGCCATTAAAAGGCAAGCATCTGAACAGGCAGGAAGAGGCCTGGCTGCTCACTCCTTTGTCTCTCCTTCTGGCTCCTGATGGAGCTCTAACCTTGGTGCACTAACCTGTGAGAGCTGTATTGCTTTCCGAGCCGGCTTTCCTGCCTCTCATCATTCTTCTCTGGCTTCAACACAGACAGCTCATTCAGGCCAGCAGCTGCCCGGAACGCCCTTCCCAGCCATGACTGATGACTGCGAATGTCTTCCTAGGGTCTTGAGCTTCACCTTAGGAGGTCTAAATTTGTAACCGGAACCACAAGTCTTTAATTTCTCTCCCCTTTGGCCTTCTGGATTACTATCGATTTTCCTCTGGAACTTACTAGCTTCCCTTCAGTTCCGATCCGTCTGTGGAGTGAGAGTGCTCCTGTGTCTTCTCCCATTTCCCTTGAAGAAGTTGCTGAGGTCTGTGAAACATGGGAGGCAGAGAGGTCTGTCTGCAAGCTCCCTTCCATGCTGGTCCTAAAGATACACCCGGGCTGTTTATGGATGCTGGTATGAATGCCAAGGAAAGCTCTTGATCAGCTTTGCTAGGTGGGATGTGATTTAGAACAGTAATAGCTATGAATTACATTGTGGGCATCCAAGAGCCATACAATGAACCTTTCATCTTCACCAGTCATGTATATGTATTTGATTTAGGGAGGCTGGATGAGCCATAAGATCGAAACCTCTACAATGGGATTAATGCTTTTAGAGGAAGAGGAAGAAGCTAGGTGTGGTGACGTACGCCTGTAATTCCAGTACTAAGGGTACCTGAGATAGGAGGATTGCAAGTTTGAGGATAGGGTTGGAAAATTAACAAGATACTATTTCAAAAAGTTAATAAATAATAAATCAGAGAGAGACATGAACTTTTTCCACTTTGTAAGTCCACAGAATGAGTGTTCTCAGGGAGCTCAGCAGGAGCCCTTCACAAAATCATATCTCTGCCGGCATCCCAATCTTGGACCTCCCAGCCTTTAGCATTGTGCAACATGTAGCCCTGTTGGTTAAATCTGTAGCATTTTCATTAGAGCACCCTGAGCTCACTCAGGAATTCATTGGATCAAATGTTGGCCAAAGATTCAAGACTCAAAAGTATTCCTTCTTGCCAGTTGACACAATTGCGCCATCTGAGACCAGGGTTTTAATGTAGTGTCCCCTGCATCCCAAAGCCTGTGCCTTATTTTCAACTTAAAATTCTCTCCTGGCGTATTTGTAAATCCCAAGCCACCCATTGTCAGTACAGCTTTCCCCCTGCCTATCCTTAGTGGGTGATATCACAACAGAACTGTGTGACTTCTTGGCCCATATTGCTATTATTGTTTCTAATGTAAGAAAAGCCTCACTAAAGGAAACATCAAGGTGAAAGCAAAGCGAGAACAAAAGGTTGTGATATATTCCCTGAGGCTGGGAGTGGGAGTATTTTACCATGTTCATAAGGGCCGATAAAATACAGCAAATTTGAATTTCAGAAACACAGTGAGTTCTTTTGTCAGCATAATTTTGTTGTACAGTGTTTTGAGTGCAGCTCTAGTGACCCTGCCTCAGAACCTTGCTATTCAAAGTGTCATCCCTGAATCAGAAAAACCCCACCAACCTAGTAGAAATCTCACTCAAGGCCTCCTCCCTGTCCTGGAACTTCATTGTTTGAATTCAGGCTTCTCCAACAAATGGAGGCTGCATGGCTTACACTGAAAGCACTTATTTCTCACAGTTGTGGGAGATTGGAGAATCTGAGATCAAGGTGCTGACAGTGCCTGTGTCAGGCGCAGGTGCTCTTCCTGCTTTGTGGATGGCTGACATCTTGCTCTGTCCTAACATGCACTGAGAAGCATCATTTTTTTCCTGTTTCTTCTTATGAAGGCAGCAATTCCCTTTGGGAGGGTTCCACTTTCATGACCCAAGTACCTCCCAAATCACCACGTCACATGCCATCCCTTTGGGGATTAGGATTTCAACATAATTTTTGAGAGAATACAAGCATTCAGTCCACAGCACCTAATGATCCAGGCACTGAATTTTAAAAAGATCTCCAAGAGTTCCGCCTGCCCACCAAAGTTTCTATGGGTTTAGAATTTGCAAGCTGTTTTCATAGCTCTGCCACCCTGATCCTCACGCTGTCACAAGAGGTTGGCAGAAGAGTCTCTTGACTACTTAATCCTGTTAGAATGGGGGCTGAAAGGCCGATTGCGCTAGGGGGCGCACCTGCAATGTGCTGCCACCCAAGGATTCTGAAATCCTCCTACCTCCTCTCCTGTTGCCAGGCCTGTTTTGATGCAGAGGCAGCGTGAGATGGAATAAAGAGGGACTGGGTAGAGAGAGCAAAGGGGGAAATGGGTTGGGATCCAAGACAGTCAGTGCTCACAGGCCCTTGACTGTGGTCTCAACGCAGCAGACTGCCCCCGGGTGGCCACCACAGGAATCACGTCTGTGTGTGTCCTACTCTATTGCAAGTCACTATCGTGCCAATAGGTGCCCTTTATTTAATGACAGCTTTTTGGGAAAATAACACAGCCGCTGGACTAAGTGGGCAAATGCACTGTAAGAGTCATTTGGATTCCTGCAACATTAAAAGCTAAAGCAGTCACATTTCCGAATCGGGGAAGTGCGGCAGAGAGCTGTGGAGAAGCTCTCATCACTTCTGAAAGTAATGGGGAGAAATATGGGTGACTGAAGACGTGCTGTTGGATACTTAGGACAGAGGGCCACTGAAGAGGAGCGGAAGACTGCCTGACAAAGTTGGATGGATGAATCCTTCAGACAGGGAGGCTTGTCTACCTCTCAGGGACTTCATCCCACAGGTTTGGTGCATGAACTCTGGACTGTGGCACTCTGTCAGTCCTAATAGATGTCTCCACTTTATATGCGTTAACACATGTTGACGGGGTTTTCAAAGGCTTCTGGCACTTTTCACACAGGTGATCAGAATAGCCTTTCCTCCTCATTTTTTTTTTTTTTTTGGTTTTACAATTCCTAAATATATAAAAATACTTGTAATCTTAAAATGCATACTTTAAAAGTGAAGGGAAATGCTATTATCCTCATTAAAAGGGTGTACTTTACTACTGTTATTTTAACTGACCTGTAAGGATTTTAGATATCAAAATGTAATACAATGATGCATGCATCCATTGTGCAATGTTCAAATCAGAGCAAGTTATCTGTCTCCCAAACATTATCATTTCTTTGGGATAAAACATTCAAACTCAATTCTTTTAGCTTTTTTTTTTGGGAAATCTATATATTATTGTCGTCTAAAGTCAGTCTCTGGGAAATAGCTCACCAGAATTTCTGTCTTCCCCCTGTCTACTTTGTACACAGTGATTAATCTCTTTTCATTAAATAAATTCTTCAACTTTCAAACTCCTTTAAATGAAAAGGATCTTTCATATTATTTTTGTATTAACTAATATTTGCGTAAGATGTCTTTAAATTGAATTCAATGAGTTTTTATTGGTTATCTACTACAACAGTAAATATAAAGTTGCAATGTTACACCTCTGAGCCACAGAATTTTTAAGAGGAACTAAGAGGAACCATAAAATATAAGCTTTCAGTGGTAACATAATTGAAATTTCAAGTATTTGACAGCCTGATTTTAAAAAAAATGTATATATTGCACGATAAAAGCTAGATGCCTTAAGTTTAATTCTGGAAACTTTGCCACTTCTTTCTTCTACTGTACAAAATCCTCCAATAATCTCAGGATAAGATTCACATTTGGCCCTTGAGTCCTGGTTCAGGCACTTCTCCACCTACGTGGTCTTTTTCTAAACCTCCAGTCCCACAGTATGATCCAACAATGAGTTCCCCACCCACTGTCCCCTCTCCAGGCCCTGAACCCTGTCTTCTCCTAATGCCATTGTCAGCCCATAGCACTTACTCCTCAGAGCCTTGCACAGTGGCCGGGCAGAAGGAAAGCTTAGGATGGAGAGGCTCACTAGTGGTGCAGAACCATACTGACTCTCATAGAGCTCAGGATCCATTTAATTTGTTCTTTTAGCACAGGGAGAAGAATATTTAGCTACTGTTTTAAAGAAAAGGGGGCAGCGCTAAAACAGGAGACTACTGGTCTACCACGTGGGAGACTTCAGCCTTCACCTGTGTTAACCAGGTACACAGGGATGTAAGTGTCCTTTACTGTCTCTGGGCTCCTCTGCACAAAGAGGAACTTGCTGACCATCCTGACCTCCTGTTGCTCTCACTTCAATGGTCTTTATGTTTCCCTTCATTTTCTTAATGGAATTTTAGTCATTTCCCTACCCGAAATTACGGCCACTCTGTATGTCCTTTTGTAAGAAATTGCTCATGTGCTAATATGTGGCTGTCAGGGGAATGACATTCAGACAGTTTTCATTCCAGCCAGGGCCGGAAGGTAAACACAGATGAGCAACAGAGCAGCTTGAAGAA
Source organism: Ctenomys sociabilis (assembly GCA_004027165.1). Taxonomy (NCBI): domain Eukaryota; kingdom Metazoa; phylum Chordata; class Mammalia; order Rodentia; family Ctenomyidae; genus Ctenomys; species Ctenomys sociabilis. The sequence continues at coordinate 23,649 of PVKA01004999.1, read as the reverse complement.
CTAAACACATTCATGAGGCCACCTGCTCATCCTTTCCAGTGCCTTTGCTTCCTCACTGGGCAAGGACACAACTAAAGCTGTGAACTGACAGCTGGATTTGCTAGCCTCCTGCCTCAGATGTCAAGTTTCTCATTTTAATTTATTGTTTTGTATTTTAATTAATTAATTTGCACAACTGGACATTAAACCCAGGGCCTATGCATGGAACTGCGTACTCAGCCCTTTTTTATTTTTATTTTGAGACCGGATCTCACTAAGTTACTAAGCTGCTCAGGTAGGGTCTGAACTTGTGATTCTCCTGCCTCAGCTTTCCAGTGTGCTAGGACTACAGGAAAATACTCAGAAGTTTGAGCATTATATTGAAAATACCATGAACTTCCTTTTTGTCCTCCCATAATCTAAAACTTGGATATTGATACTTTAGGTAACTAGAAATGGTTAAAGCTCTTTCTGAAGGTGTCTTGATTATACCTTGCCAAGCTCTTTCTGGTATGGTTAATGCTGGCATTAACCATACGAGCAGTGTGAGAAATAACACCTAATATATGCCTCCTTGAACTCCTCACTTACTTCTTGCAGATTTCTTCTAAACTTAACATTCATGCTCCCTTCTCGCTCCTTTTGGATCACAGCTGTTTCCTATGTTTGAAACTTCCCAATAAGACCTCTGAGTAGGTTCCCCTCTTACTTTCTCCACCTGTCAGTTAATCCCTAAAGATTCCTTAGGTCTAGTATACCATCTGCTTTACCCACCTGCAGTCTAGCTGCTGAGGGCTGTGGCAGATTTCTCTCCTCATGTCCTGCCCTGCTTGCCAAGTCCCAGACAATGCCCTGGTTCAATGTCTCCACCCTATGAAAACCCAGCCAAATCCACTTCTGAGCAGAATCAACACATTTGGACATTTCCAATTGAGTAGCCACAGCCCTGGTCAACAGGTAGGGAGCTAAGCACAGAGCCCCCTCTTAAGAGGTTCTGGGAGGACTTCCCAGGGGTGGGCCTATTGAAACTCTTCCCTGCTTGTCCCTTGGCTATTTATTTATTTATTTTTCCCTTGGCTTTTCAATAAATAATTCATTTTTTTCCTTCCAAGGCCAAAAATACTAAGTTGAATTTTCACTTGCTATTTAATTTGTGGTGAAAAAAAAGTTCTGCAAATTTAACTCTGGGTAAAAATAGCCCTGCTATCTTAAAGTCATTAAGTGAACATAAAACGGCTCTTTGTGATCTCAGGCTAAGTGTGATCTGGCATCTGTCACCATTCTTCCATCCTCATTTGGAGGCCAGACATTCGGAGCAAGGATTCCATGCTTAATGGCACCTTGAGAGTAAGTGCTCCCAGGTGCCCATCAAATCTGCCACTCTCAACATCTGTCGCCGCGTGACGTGGTGTCCCTCCACCCTCTGCTGCTTTATGCATAAACGGGTCTGCAGAGCGGTGCCAGGAGGGCCTCCTGGACCTGGGCGCTCGGCCGCCGCCCACCCTGCTCCTCACCTGGCCTTGCTGTGCCCGTTCCAGCATTCCTCCTCGTTGGACGTGCCCGCCGTCACGCTCTCCTCCTTGCAGATGGTGTAGGGCAGTGCCGACCAGACCTTTTTAGAGAGCTTCAATTTCTCTTTTATGTCTGTGACCTAATCGAGAAACCAAGGAAAGCCGGTGAATGCCCTCCGCAGGCTCTGCGCACTTCTGCACAAGGACACAGAGCAGGTGAAGGTTATGGGACCTGTGATGCAAGCGACACAAACTGTCACGTGTAAGAGACAGACAGGATGCTCGGGTTCACTGCCAAAACAGCCCCCTAGCCCCATCTTCCGCTGCACCTGGCAGAGAGAGCTTAGGTACTTGGCTCTTTGTTTTTCTTTTTTCCTGCCCTTTCATCCCTTAACTTAAAAAACATAGCAAACATCTCACCTGGCTTCTGGCCCCTCTCCCATGAGAGTCCCTATTGCAAACACCTCAGTGCACGCTTTCCAACTCATTTGTCTGAATGCACATACATGTTCCGAAACAATGCGGAGAGAAGGGGAATACCTTCCTACTGGCCTACTGGTTTTTGCAAGAAAGTCTTGTCATCAGCTCAGCTTCTGAGAACTTCTGCTCAGGTGCAGTTGCGAGCCCCACACCACACTCGTGGGTGTGAGCAGTAAGCCCAGCACAAGGCAAAGGCTCTGGCACCCGGGGAGGAAGTCCTGCAGGGAGTAGTGCAGAGCTTGAGGATAGCTGGCAGAAGTCGCTTGGTGCAGGTGCTCGGGTGTTCTCACTTTTGACAAGGGCAGGGGCAGGGCTTCGAGGCTCCCCAGTGAGTAGGTCTGTTGATGCAACCAGAGTCCTGATTTCTTATTTTGTCTTTGCAAGCGCTGGGAAGCCCATGGATGAACACAATGTGTGTGTTATGGGTTGAGTTGTGTCTCTACAAATGTGTATTTTTGGGGTTCTGACCGAGCATTTCTAAGCATGTGATATTATTTTGAGATTGTGTCTTTACTGAGATGAGGAAGTGACAGTGGATTTACGAGATTCGGCCCTGATTTGATACAACTGATGTCTTAATAAAGAGGGAATATTTGGTCTCAGAGCTGTCCTAGGGTGGTGGGGCACAGGACAGGAGAGATGCAGGAGGAGACAGCAATCCACCAGCCAGGAACGGAGGGCCTTTTCCTCACGGCCCTTGGAGGGAACGAAGCCTGGCAGCACCGTGACTGCATACTCCTGGCCCCGGTGCCAGCATGTTGCTGTAGCTTTGGGTTCTCCAGTTGGTGGGGCTCTGTTTCGGCAGCGCTGGGAGACCTCTGATGGGGAGAAGCCCTACCACCACTGCTTCTTAATTGCATAGGGAGAGGCGGTGGCGTCACAGTGCGTGTGCTTGGCCGGCAAGTGCTCACAGCGCGTGGATCCCTGGACGAGCTGTGCAAGGAGCACGCAGGCCGAGGCGGCCACTCTATCTTCTGAATCTAATCAGGAAGACTCCTCAGACCACCCCAAATCGGGGTGGCCTCTCCTCCACAGTGAGACACATTGGGCAGGAAAGCACGGCACGGCTCTATTCTGCGGGAAATCCCGAAGACAAATACTTTTAGGAAGACAATTAAAGAGAAATGGTAGGAAGCAGGGAGGCAGATGTGGTGAGATGGGGAGAGGGCGTGGGGAACAAGGGCGAGGAGAGGGCAGGATAGGCAACAGTGACCAGATGAGACATGTGCGTGGCGATTCTCCAGGATGCGTATGATTATTATGGGCCACAAACACATTCCAGCAACGAAAAAGAAAGTCAGCTTGTTAGAATTACATGACAAATCACAGCTAGGGAGAATAGTTATGCAAGTCCCACCTGATAAAAGATTTGTATTTAGAATGCATATACGAACTCGAAGAAAAATAACAAAACACTAAAGATTTCTTTCTGATTAAAAATTCGGAGACGCTAATAATGTCTGTAAGCATAATATCATGTATGCACCCTGTACGATACCAAAACATTATGAAAACAGTTTGCAGTGTATTAATTTATCGAATCCGTTTTGTTAAGGTGTCTTAAAACTGTCTCATTAATATTTGTACTTCAATAAAATAATAAATAAATAAGTAAATAAATAAATAAAAATTAGGAGACACAGCATTCAAATATAGCACATGACTTCGTATTAATGTTTGGTAAAAAAAATAATGGTCATAAAAGGCAGTACTGAGATAGTGGGCAAATTTTATTTATTTATTTATTTTTGTTTTTTAAACTTTTTTTTATTTTTAAAGAAAATACAAAACGGTAAAAGAAAGAGAAAAAAGAACATTAGAAATGATACCAAATTTCATTAAACAACATAGTAGGAATTTGACAATGGTTCTTGTATTACATAATATTATTTTCAAATTAGTTGATTAGAGTACCAGATATAAGCATGTAAAATTGGGAAGAAAAAAAAATGTGAGCATTAACTTATCCTTTAAATGAACCAGTAGAAATCAGCAGCTTCCCATAGTATCCTGTATATATACATAAATATATATTATTCCCTTATTTTGTTTATATTTTTTATTTTATTGAAGTACAAATATCAATGAGACAATTTTAAGATGCCTAAACAGGATGCATTTTATAAGTTAATATGCTGCAAACTGTTTTCATAATGTTTTGGTATCATACAAGGTGCACACATGATATTATACTTACAGACATTATTATAGCAGATGTCTCTTATCAGTAAATTAAGTGTAGCTGTTTGCGTATCTTATGTTTTATACCTGAACTATACCAAAGATTCAATAATTAGTACTTTCTACCTTGTTATTTTCCTAGTGGTTGTCCATAGTACTAGAAGCTGACATAATATCCTGTCCAACCACCATCAGTTCAAATCTTGCCTCTCATTCTTGCAAGCATATAGAAGCATGGTGCATCTATCCCAACTGTACTGTCCATACACACACATCATGCTTCTTCCTTTCTATATCCCTTCCTTTGTCTACACCTGTCAAAGATGAGCACTCCATTGTCATTCAACCAATTTAGGTGCGTGAACTCAATGACACAATCCAACACAGTCCAGCATTCCACAATAACAGTGAGTTATCTGAAGAACTTGTTGACTGTAGCCATTTACAGCTCAACTTATCATTATGGCCCCACTTTGTACACCTCATTTTTATACTTTTCTGCTGGATGGTTAAGACCTAGATAGAGCAAGACCTATATAACCAAAAATGTAGCATTTATTTCTGATGAGGTTAGTGAAGTCCCCTCAGGGTTTATCTTACAATCCTGTACCCTACTCTGTAGATCTTTGTCTGTGTCATCCATGTGGGTGAGTCACAGCCAATGCTTGACCAGTTTGCTCTCTGTGAGAGCTTGAGAGAAAGTTTTCTGCTGGATGGTTAAGACCTAGCTAGAGCAAGATCTATATAGAAAAACATATAGTTTTTGCTTCTGATGAGGTCAGTGAAGTCCCCTCAGGGTTTATCTTGTAGTCCTGTACCTTATTCTGAAGATCCTTTATCTGTGTCATCCATGTGGATGAGTCACGGCCAATGCTTGACCAGTTTGCTCTCTGTGAGAGCCTGAGAGAAAGATTTCTCTCCGTGTGACTCTCCCCAGGCACACTATAGAACTTCGATGTCTTTCCTCTGTGGCTCCATAATCTCCTTGTTCACAAAATTTGGAGCTCAACTGAGTTTCATGATGTTGCAGTACAGGTTCACCTATGTCCTGAGTCTTCTCTGACCTTGAAAGGCTAGGGCCAAAATGTTGGCTGGCCTTGTGGCTCTTCTATTTCTCCAATTTTGATCTGTGAACTTAGGTTTTTAACCATCCAGAGGAAAATCTTATTAGTACCCTGCAGCATATGCCATTCACTTTGCCTTATCTGACTCAATTGTTTTTAGTTGTTGTTGTACATTTCTATTTGTATATCTTCTTTTCGCATCTTATACTAGGGAGACTATACGATATTTACACATTTGTGTCTGGTTTATTTCACTTATGAGTATATGTTCAAGTGGCATCCACTTCAGTATAAATACTTCAAGCTTATCATTCTTAATAGCTGAGTAATACTCCATTATATAGAAATACCACATCTTTTTCAATCATTCCTCATGTGATGGACATTTTGGTTGTTTCCAAGATTTTGCTATCACAAGTTGTGCTGCTATAAACATAGGTACACATATATCACTATGATATAATGTTTTCAGTTCCTTTGGGAAAATTTCCAGTAGGGGGATGGCCCGCTTGAATGGGATTTCCAGTCCTACTCTTTTGAGGAGTCTCCACACTGACCTCCACAATGGTTGTACCAGTCTACATTCCCACCAGCTGTGGAGAAGTGTTCCCTTTTCCTCACAACCTCTCCAACATTTGGTGTTGGTTAATTTCCTTTTGATAGCCATTCTTTCTGGAGTGAGATGGTATCTCAGTATTGCTTTTATTTGCATTTCATGGATGGCTAGCAATGTGGAGCATTTTTTCATATATTTATTCACTTCTTTAATTTCATCCTCTGAGAAGTTTGTATTCATCTCAGATGCCCATTTCTGAATTGGGACTTTAAATTTTAGGGCTCTGTTATATCTTAGTTCTTTATATATTCTAGATAGCAGACCTTTGTCTGATTGCTTATTAGTTAGGATTTTTTCAAAATTTGTGGGCTGTCTTTTCACTGTGTTGACAATTTCTTTTGATATGCAGAAGCTCCTCAAGAAGAGTTGATCCAAGTTGTTGATACTTTCAAGTCCTTCTCGTGTGAATATATGTTTGTTCATGAACTCTACCTACCCCTGTGTCTTCAAGAGTTCCTCCTACTTTCTCTTCCGGGAGATTGAGTGTGTCTGTTTTAATGTTTAGATCTTTAATCCATTTTGACTATAACTTAGTGCATGGTGTTACAGCTGAGTCAAGTTTTAGTTTTCAGCATATAGAAAGCCAAGTTTTCCAGCACCATTTGCTAAAGAGGCTATCTTTCTTCCAGTGAGTATGTTTGGCTCCTTTGTCAAAGATAGATGCTTCTGCACCTTTTGATCCTCAGGTCTATTTTGTTGCCAATACCATGTTGATTTTATCACAGTGGCTTTGTAGTATAATTTCAAATCAGGAATTGTGATGCCTCCTGCTTTTTCTTGATTGGCCAAGATTGCCTTTGCTATTCTAGGTCGTTTGTGGTTCCAAATAAATTTTAGGAATGATTTCTCTAGATCTCGGAGGTATGTTGGTGGCAGTTTGATAGGGATTGCATTAAATCTGTACAGCAATTTTGGGAGTATGGTCATGTTCATGATGTTGGTTCTTCCTATCCAGGAGCATGGAATATCTTTCCATTTTCTGAAATCCTCTATAATCTATTTTCTTAGGGTGTTGTAATTTTCCATGAAATAAGTCTTTGATGTCCTTGGTTAAGTGAATTCCAAGGTATTTCATTTTCCGCACTGCTATTGTAAAAGGTATTATAAAAGGTGTGCTTGTTACTTGTGTAGAGGAATGCTACTGACTTTTGAGTATTGATTTTGTATCCTGCTATGTTACTGAATTTCTGTATCAGTTCTAGTAGTTTCCTGGTGGAATTTTTGCGGTCTTCCAAGTAATGTATCATGTCATCTGCAAATAGTGATTAACTTCTTCTTTACCTATTCTTATTCTCTTTATTTATCCCTCTTTTCTAATGGCTGTTGCTAATGATTCCAAGACTATATTGAATAGGAGGGGTTACAGAAGACATCCTTGTCTTGAACCTGATTTAGGAGTAAAAGATTTCAGTTTTTCCACATTTAGGATTATATTAGCTTTTGGGTTGTCATAGATGGCTTTTATCAAGTTAAGGTAGAGTCCATTTATTCCAGTTTTCTTTAGGACCTTGAACATGAATGAGTGTTGGACTTTGTCAAAAGCTTTCTCTACATTAATTGAGATTATCATGTGGTTTTTAGATTTCAGTCTATTAATATAGTGTATTACATTTATAGATTTTCAAATATTAAACCATCCTTGCATCCCTGGGATGAATCCTACCTGGTCATGGTGTATGATCTTCTTGATGATTTGCTGTATTCTATTTGCCAGAATTCTGTTGAGTATTTTTGCATCTATGTTCATGAGAGAGATTGGCCTGCAGTTCTCCTTTTTGGTTGTGTCTTTCCCTGGTGTTGGAATCAGTATTGTGCTTGCCTCCAGAAATGATCTTGGGAGGACTGTTTCCTTTTCAATTTCATTGAAGAGTTTGTGGAGTGTTGGGATTGTATCTTCTACAAATTTTTTGTAAAATTTAGCTGTGAATCCATCAGGACCAGGCCTTTCCTTAGTCGGTAGGCTTTGTATTACGTTTCGTATTTCGCCTGCTGCTATTGGCTTATTGAGAGTTGTTATATCTTCTTGGTTCAGTCTTGGTAATTTGTTCCTTTCGAGGAATCTGTCCATTTCTTCTGTGTCTTCTATTCTGTGCGTGTAAAAATTCTCGAAGTAACTATTGATATTCTGAATTTCCACTGGTTCTGTGGTTATCATACCCTTTTCATTCCTTATTGCTTGTATTTGAGTTTTTTCTTTCCTCTTTTTGATGAGGTTAGCTACAGGCTTATCAATTTTATTTATATATACTGACCCCCTGTTTTTGGTGATAGTATTGCATATCTGTTAAATTTCCTGCCCATGAGATTATGTTGTGGAAATGGAGCAGAATGCCTGTCTCTGAGAAGAGCCACATTTCATGCTAATTAAAGAGCTGTGATGTTCACTCTTTACTCTCATAATAATTCAATAATAAGCAATAATATATACTAGTACATGTTATATGTATGTATATAAAGTAAATCTGTCAGTTTAAAATGATTAATAATTCAGTGATTAATGATTTAGTAACTAGTGAATCTGGATGGTAAGTTTGAAATTTTTCCACAATTAAGAATGTGAGAAAAAAACAAATTTCACATTTTATTTGTCCTGTTCAGTATCTAGTCTGGAGTTCCTAACCTTACACAAGGGCCTCCTCTCCTCACCCATTCATTCCCGTTCTCTTCAATGCAATTCATCCAGCAAAAACTGCTGTGACATGTTTATGTTTAGTTCATGAATCAGTCACCATCTTCAGGACTAGAATACTGCCATGCCATTTGCTAGTGCCACGCTGTGTGCTGGCGCCACACCTTGTGCTGGTGCCACGCCATGTCCTAGTGTGCCTCACAGTACAGCACAGTGAGGAGCACTGTGGTCTCTGTGCATTTAACAGCAAAATCTCCCCTGCATGCTGTGGGAGTCTAAACCAGACACAGATCTGAGTGACTACAACTAACAGTGCCCACCAGCACCTTCTCTTTTAATAGTTGCCAAATTTAACAGAGAACGTTGTGTACTCCTTTATTTTATTTTATTAATTTACTTTATGGTTCTGGCTATAGAGCCCAGTGCATTGCATGTGCTATCAAGCACTCTACCACTGAGCTACCTCTCCAGTCCTTTTTCATTTTGAGAGAGGGTCTTCAGAGGTAGCTCAGGCTGACCCGCCCAGCTGACCCTGAGCTTGTGCTCCTCCTGCCAAGTCACTACTTATGCTTGAGAAAGTCAAAGTCAAGCACTGGCTTTTCCATGGTACATTTTGTGGGGACACAGTTTATGTTCACAGGACCCTGGTGAAGGTTTCAGGTTCTGCTTTTCGGAAAGCTGAGGACTGGCTTCCTTGGAGGACCTCCCTGAGACTCTGGGACTCCTAGCAGTAGGATGGGCTGTCATTTGTCTTGTCCTGAGTCCCCAGGAAGGATTCAGTCACTGATCACTCCAGGTTGTCTGGGACTTAGAGGATTCCACTGTGCTGCGTTTTCAGTGCTAAAATCACAAGTCCTGGAAGTTCCAGAGAAACCGGGATGAGCTAGACACACACACACACACACACACACACACACACACACACACACACACACACACACACAGTTTCAGCACACAGTAGGTGCTCAATAAATATCAACTGAGATAATCAATTTAATTATCCTGCTCTGTTACAAAGTCAGACAATATTGCTAAGGCTAAATGGTAGACATTATCAACGTGTGTTCTTCACCCCTGAAAAGCTGTGAGTAGAAGCATCCGTGAGGAGGTCGGGTCTGCAGTGCCCCGCCCCCACTCCAATTGCTTATGGCAGAGCATGTTATAATCCCTCTGCCACCTCCGTGGCTTGGCATTTTCACTGGGCAGCTGGAGGAGATGACAATGAGGAGCAGAGGGGAGAGCTGAATGCTTCTCTGACGTTCAGGGGGGAGAGCGGCCTGCTCCCCCCGGCTGCGGCAGGAAGCAGACAGCCCATAAATAGACACCAGGAGGCCTCAAGAAGGACGGGCCTTTGATTCCAAACGAGGTTGGTGCGGCTGCCATTTGTTTTCCAGTATTGGGGAAATTTTTCAATTCTCACATTGTTCAGAAATGTAACTCTCATTGTACTTCTTTTTTTCCTGAATGATCTATGTAACTGCTGTGCCATACATAGCTGCCGTCTTGCGTTTTGCTTTGCTTTATTTTGTTTTCTTTCCGAAGAACTTCAACAGCCAAACTGTGAGCTAAGCCGTGGATCAGGAGTCCTCGCAGTACAAATAGCTCCTGGCTTGAGCACTGCGCCCTCACTCCCTAACAACGCGAACCCCATGGGAACAGGGACCTGGAATAGCACACCGAATTCAAAGCAGTGTCTTCTCTCTGCTTCTCAAATAAGGTGTTCTAGGATGAGCTAATTCTCACGAATACTTGCAAATGGTATTTGTCACTGATCCAATATGACATTAATAGTACTCTTAGCTAGTACCATTAGTAAGACCTAAAAGTATATCTATATCTGTATCTGTAACTGTCTCTCTATCTATAATCTTTACCACTTATGTTATTAATAGTTTCTAAAAATTAAACACTTCATGTTATTCTATAGGAATCCAATCTGAATATATACTTCTGGGGTTTGCAGGGGGAACTTGAGCTCTCTTTCAGGATTTATCTGGAGTTTATTCTGACTTCTGATAGTCTGAACTACTGGCTTCAGTAGATCAGAACATACTTAATTTAAATCCTATCCAAACGTTCATGAAAACGTCTGGGGAGAAAATGCCACCATCCTCACAGCCCCCCTTATACAACCTCACAAATAGACACAGGAGGGGAAAGGTGACAAAGCTGACTGATGGCTGAAGCAGAGATTAGTTGAGTGAAATAGCAGGAAGGACTATTCAGATGCTCTTGTCTAGTAACTTCACATAAGAAATAATCTTGCCCCAAATATTTAACTTGAATCTCATCAAAGTTTTTGTTGAAATGTCTATCTCATAGGACATAACAGGGCTAGAGAAACAAAACCAAATAACACCATAAATAAATGATCAGAAACATCCAGTGAGTGAGGCACTCCAGAAGACAACTGGCTTCCACTCTTCTAAAGAACACAAGTAAATAAATAAATCAACAAAGGCAGGAAGACTCTTCTAGATGAAAAGAAGAAGTCCAAAAACACAACAGACAAATGCCATGTGGATGACCTTATGTGAACCCTGAACTTGGAGGCAGGAACCTGTCATAAGAATGAATTTTGAGATAATCAAGGTATTTTGAATATAGAAGAGGTAGTAGGTGATCTTAGTAAATTTTATTAATTGTGCTCATGATATTGTAGCTGTATAGGAGTTTTGAAAAGATTCATACTGAGATACTTAATGATAAATATTGTGTCTTTTATTCAAAAATAGCAAAGACTGTCAACCAACACTAACTCTCTACAGAGGGCATATTGCTATTTTTCAGCCACTTCAGGATTGTTTGAAAATGTAAAAATAATGAAGAGTTGGGAAAGAAAGGAGAGTCTGTTGTGAAGGGACATAGCTTTTAAGAGCCGGGCTGGATTCAGCCTATGGCAGTCACTGACCCACAAAGATGGGGCCTCGCTGTGAACCGAGGCACTCCCATTCAATCTTCGTGAGTCTTTTGTCTGTGCTGAAACATTATCATTAGACGCTTTGTGCCGCTGGGACGCAGGCACTTACAGAGGCTGAGAGATTTGTTGCACGTCAAGTAAGTGGTGGAGACAAGCCTCCAGTTCAAATGAAGACTTTGAAATGGTTCCTCTTCACCACTGGGCTCAGTTAGCCTCAGTGCTCAGAACGCTGGCTTGGGCTTGGGCTTGGTGGTGAGTCTGTGTGACTCAGGATGAAAACACAGCCTTCTGTTTCTGTTTCTTAAATGTAAGTATGCAAGAGGAATGAAGACTTTCTGTCTATAATCTAGAGATTGATATCTCACTCAGTGCATATGGTGATGGCCATTTCGCCATGGTCCTGGACAAAGAAGAAGGTTTTGAATCAGGAGTTCTGGGCTGGTACCTGCCCTAATAATTAGCTTGCTGCTAACAGCCACATTTAGTTAAATGTATGGATGGGTTGGAAGGCCTAATTTTAATTAATTAATGGAATAATGACTTTAAGTGACTTTGGGAAAGAAACTGTGGATTTGTTGCATTTCAATCATTCAGGCATAAGTGCATAATAATCAAATGGAAGGCAAATTATAGTAGTTCCTGTCATGGGGGCTTCATTCCAAAGTCCTCATAGTTGGGCAAACCAGTTCTAGCACAAGCCTTTTGTATACCAAATTTTTCCTATGCCTACACGCATATGGTAAAGTTTAACTTATAATTAAACATAAGGTTAACAATCACTAATGATAAGGTAGAATAATCACAATAATGTATTGTACTTAAAGTAGTATGAATGTGATCTCTCTGTCAAAACTGTACTGAGGGGCTGGGGAGATAATTCCACAATCATCTCCCCAGCAAGTGCAAGGACCCAGGTCAGTCACAGGTAATGCATGCTGTGCCAGCCACTGAAACCATGCATAGTGGCACACACCTGTAACCCCAGAACTGGGGAGGCTGGGATAGGAGGATCACTATGAGTCCAAGGTGTATAGTGAGGCCCTGTACTGAGCTCACTTTTTTGTGGCCTTGTGAGATAACACAAGGTCCCTGCATGAAGATAGGAAGTGAGATCAGTGGCGCTGGCTTGTGATGCAGTGAGAGGCTACTGTTACCCTTCTGGAACTCTGTCTGCTTTGGGTGACCATTGACTCTGGAGCCCTTAGCATGTGCAGTGTGGATACGTGGCTATAGAAAGGGAAGACTCCTGTCCTTGATGGGCTAGGGCAGTATACTACTCAGAACAAGCACAATATAAAACATGAATTATTTATTTCTAGAATTTTCTATTCCAAATTGATTGCAGGCAACTAGAACCATAGAAGATAAAGCTATAGATAAAGAGGGAACTACTGCATTTCTCTTACTCTTTTAAACCTTTAATTTTTAAATGACACTTAATACTGTACATATTTATGGAATATTGTATGATGATTTACTAATATATATAGGGTTTAATGTTCTAGCCAGGGTTAGCGCATCTATGTTCTCAAATATTTATCATTTCTCTGTGGTAGAAACATTCAAAATTCTTTCTTCTAGATTATTCTTGAGTTATCTACAACATTACAAGGTAAAAATAATAATCTTCACCTTCTCTATATCATTCTTCAAAAACTATTTTCATATAAATCACATACATATCGATGTATTAGTTCAATAATGCTGGTGTGCACTTTATGCATAAATAAATAAAAGTAAGGTGGGTATCAATGATCCTGAATAGTCTGCTGATGGAAGTGCAACTCTAAAAAGTGGGCATCACTATGATAAAGCACAGGGGCATGCACACACAGAATATTTTGAATGAATGACTCAGCAAACAAAAATTTAGCAACATTCCATGAAGTTTAATGAGACAGAGAAATATAACTTAGAAGTCCCGACACACTGATTAAATTAGAAATAAAACTTTTGTTGCCAGTATTCTTTCATTAAATTCTTCCTGTGCATCTTTTATAAGTCAGGTTTTATTCCAGACTCTGGGGGAACAAAGATGACCTGTATACAATCGCTGTCCTTGACGGTGCCAGCCTGCACTCCCTGGCGGGGGCGAACACCTATGAAGCAATTGTTACAGTCACGGGGAAGCAAAGGACTGTGGGAGAACTGGTGTCGCTTGGTCTGGGAATTTCCTTCTTGGGAAATACCACGTTCCCACCTAAGCTTTGCTGATATTTGCTCTTTGTAACTGCTCAACACTGTCATGGGAATGCTCAGGAAGCAGTATAATTAGTAATTCTATCCAGAGGGATCAAAAACAAAGAAAGGAGGCATCGTGTCCTTCCAAGTTTTCGCCTCCAAGAGCTGGATGAGTTTACTCATGAAATGTCATTGCTTTCAGCTTCTGCTCTGGTCCAGAGTCCCTGGTTTTGCTGAGGAGTAGCTGCACAGCGATGACCCTCAGGGAGGCCTACTCTTCAGCCTTGGCTTCGGCAAACAGTTCTTTGTGTGTGCCGGGATGCTTAATAAATATTTGTTGAATGAATGCATACACGATCAGCATTGCTGATTACCTTCTAAGGGAAGTAAGATTTCGAAAATTATCGACTTTGTCCAGCTGCTGCCGTCTGGACTTCGCTTAGGGAATACAGAAGACACACACAGATTCAGTCAGGGCCTCAGTAAGGCATGACATTCCCTTCATTGGTCACTCCCAGAGAACAGCGGGCTCAGATGATCTTGCTGACCCTCTAATGAGGACTCTCATTAGAGGACTGTCATCTCAAATGTCACCCCAGGAGGCATTTACACAGGTCTAAGGCAAGTACCTCGGAAGCCACAAAGGCACCCTTGGTTTGGGGAAAGACATGAGACTTTCACCAAAAATGAAATGAATCCCATCTTAAATAGTGTCCACAGTCCTTCAGAAGACATGCCACTATCAATACCTTCCCTTTGGGTTTTCTAAATAAGTGCCTTGCTGGGTTCTTATTTAGGTGTGTTGGACTCTGCTGTCACCATTGTCTCCTAGGTGGCTTATGGGAATGGGTCTGTGTGATTTCCTCCTATAGATGGGTTGGCCAAAGCTGTCTGTCTACCCACCTGCAACCCAAAGTCTGTTCATTCTGGGCCCTTTGGCTCCTGTGGGTCCTCCCTGGGCAGCCATTATGGGGAGGGCCACATGCTGCCTTCCTCTAGTTACTCCACCCATGGGCTGGGAACCACTTCCCTAGGTACCTGTGCATGCCCCCGGCTCCATGCTCCCGCCTTAATCATGACTTCACAGAGATTCCAATGGGCCTATTTTATCTGTATAAAAACACAACTTAATCGGATGTAAATAATATATACCATATCTTTAGAAAAAGGGTGATTAATATTTAAAGGGTTATCTACACTAAATAATACATATTGAGGGGAAAAACAACGTGAATATTTTATAGGCTGAAGGTCATTTGTTAGCTTTGGAAAACAATCTATTTAAAGCAAGGAAAGCAGCTTGTCTTTTTGTCTTATAGATAAGGCCACTATACTTAGGCAAATTCAGGGAAATTCATGGCGCATAAAATCACCTACAAACTAAGAGTTCAATAATCCCATTTTGGAAACAGTGACCTTGTCCAGCTTTACTCTAGAGCAGAGTGGTTTCCAGCACGAGGATGAGCACTGACAGTGGGGGCCTGCGGGGGATCCAGGCTGCACCTGCTTGGGTGGCTCCCGCTGGGCCCAGTACAACCTGGGAATGGATCTGTTCACATCCTTTCCCACTCACTCGAAGCTATCTACAGTCTGCATCAAAGTATTTACAGTTTCTGAATTCCACTGGGAATATTAATTTTTCTGCCAAACATCCATAACTAGAATCCCCTAATATTCTTAAGTGAAGTTGTGCTCACTGATGGTGGACAGCTCCCTGCAAATACTGGAGGCATGAGATGTTCTTAGTCTGCCTCTCTATTCAGATTGGACCCCGCACTCAAGCCCATGTCTTCTGGTAATGGCTTTAGCACTCTCCTCGCAGAACACCGGCTTCCCACTTCTTCTGAGTCTGTGAAACCCTTGGGTGTTGCTTTGTATGTCTTCCACTGCCCTGGTTATAATATTTGGGTAAGTTTTGCAACACTTGGTGGAAAGTTGCTTGCGACATGCTTTCTTTCAGACACCTTCTAAATAAGTCACACAGATGACAGCAGGTTCTCTGGCACCCAGGCTGTCAGTAAGCCTAAAGCAGATTTTTGCCCACATAAGATACCCAGGATTCCACTGACTCCTCAAGTCTGTGTGCAACCAAGAAACAGCTCCACATCTTGAGCTTTATCGCGCATTCCCAGGGAATTCAATCACAACCTCCAGTCTATTTCTGAGTGACATATTTTTCCCCCTATGGTGTGGCACTTTTAACATTACTCCCCAAGGAGACAAACACTCATGCATTTTGTAGGAAAAAGTAGGGAGGGTAAAAACCCCAACAGGAAGTGAGAGAAACTTTGAAATTTCAAAAAGACAATGCTTTGTTTTGTTCATTTCTCAAGAGATTGGGAATTGGATGAAAAATTTAGAGTCTGAATTATCCCCTGTGGCTTCAGATTTGGACTTTCTTGGCTAGATGATGACACTCTGTGAAGGGTGTGACCTTGAAGAGGCAGATGGGACCCTGTTTGGGTAAAACAGTCGTCCTCAAAGCGAAATAAGTGTAGGAAACACCAGAATTATCATTGCATGCTGTTCAGGTCAGATTATTTTTTTTTTTGCAGCTGATTTAAAAATAACAACAACAAACTTTCAAATCCTCCTGTTTGTATTTAAAGTTCTAATTGTGCCTCACTCCTTGTAGTAATGTATTTTAGGCAAGTAAGTGTAGTAAAGTTCCCATCTTCAAGCGATGACACAGTATGACAGCTACCTCATATCTGTCTATGGAACTCAACAGTGAAGAGAAGGAGGTTGGAAGTCCTTTGTCCTGTGGAAATCCATATGAAATGGAATAAATGCTTCGCCATAGGTAACTTGAAATTCAGCAGAGCTCCTACTCTCCAAAGCTTCTAGCATTTTTGACAGAGATTCACCTTTAAAGGTTTCACATGACAGATATCTGTGTCTAATGAAACAGGATTTGGGCTTTGCTGTGTAATCTACAGCAAGTCACCTCCCCTCTCTAGGGAGTTCTGGGATCTCCCTGGACACACTGATCAAACAACTTAAGTACAGCCTTTTCTTCTACCTGTGACTGTCCGCCCAGATGAAGGCTGACTTGATCTCTCACACTTTGCTCTGTCCCTTCAAGGTCCATAGCTGGTCTCAGATTCCACATGCTGATTATGGTTTCTCTGCCCACTCCCTGGGAGTCCTTTCTGACGTGAAAGTGTGACTGCAGATTTCTTGTGTGCTGCTTTGGAGACTAGCGAGAGCAGGGTCTCAGTAGCAGTCTCTCTCCCTCCCATTTCTTGGGCATTCTTCTGCTGTGCTGGTACAGATATCATCCAGGAGTGGCCCTGGCCTAGAGCAGGGCCTCTGGCCAGTGCAGAGTCTAAATGAGGCTACTGGATATTCAGCTTTTGTCATGCATGACACGGCGATCCCAGGTGCAGGCTCAAGTGAAGGCAAGCCGTTCACTGTGTCTGGCACTTACGTGAAGCACACCGAGCTGTTCAGATATTTAAAAATGACCTCTGCTCCTACCATCATTTATTCTATCACTATTATACAGTGCAAATTCTGGAAAGTTCTTCTTGGTTGGGAAAGCAGATTCCTCTATTTCATGATGTAGCCACTGAGGTGATGGTAACCCTGAGGGACAGGCCCCCTTGAACATCAATAATGTGGAAGAACTTAACTTTGAAAATTGCCAGGGAGGATTTATAGCCTAATTTTGTCCATATGAAAAACAGTCAACTGTTCTGAACATCTATCTAGTCTTGCAGAAAACTACTGATTCTTTGCCAAATATGACTTCCAGTGCTCAACCCCTCTACAGAGATTTGCTGAAACCTAGAAAATCCAAACAAGAGGCTCAATCTCTCTTTCTACTCAAGGTTGCCACAATGCGGTGTCTCCTGAAGCATATATGTATGTGAAATTACTCTTAAATTAGGAAATCTTATTTTCAGGAAATGAAATCCAGGACATTAAAAATGTTCATTCTAGCCACATCTCCTGCAAGAATGAAGACCATTCTTAGCAATAAGACTGTTGACATCACTCTGAAAGGACACACAGTCATTGTGAAGGGGCCTAGAAGAGCTCTTTGGAGGGACGTCAACCACATCAGTGTGGAACTCAGTTTCCTTGGGAAGAAAAAGAAGAGGCTCTGGGTTGACAAATGGGGGGGGGGACAGAAAGGAGTTGGTGACCATCTGCATAATCTGTAGCCAGGTACAGAACATGACCAAAGGGGTCACGCTGGGCTTCTGTTACAAGATGAAGTCTGTGCACATTCCCTTCTCCATCAACATCATTATTCAGGAGAATGAGTCTCCTGACAAAATCTGGAATTTCTTGGGTGAAAAATACATTTGCCAAGTTCATATGAGGGCGGGTGTTACTCGCTCAGTATCTCAAGCCCAGAAAGTTGAGCTAATCTTTGAAGGAAAAGACACTGAGCTTGTTTCAAATTCAGCTGCTTTGATTCAGCGAGCCACAAGAGTCAAAAACAAGGGTATCAGAAAATTTTTGGATGGTATCTATGTTTCTGAAGAAGGAACGGTTCAGCAGCCAGATGAGTAAGATCCAAGAGTTAATCCAGCCACAGAAATAAGCTTTTAGATTGTAAAGCCGATCTGTGATATTTTAATGAGACAATAAAAGATCCTTATTGAAAAAAAAAATACCTGTTAATTAGAGGAAAGGGGAAGGCATATAGCCAAGCATTTCTCTTCACTCCTTATTTTATAATTCATTAATTCTGAATGCTTGGAGCTTTATTCTTTCTTCACACCAAAGCTGAGAAGGAGATGTGTGTTCTGATCTTTCTCTTTAAAGTGAGTACAGATATTTGGAATCTACCAGAGAAGGAGAAACTATATTTGCACGATTTGGGTGGTGCAATCAAGCAGGCTTTTCCTAATAAGATACTGTGGACATGGTTCCATTCAAGAGCTAGAAGTAGCTTAGATATAGTAGAGAAAGATATTCAGCAAATAGAAATTACAAAGCAGATTCAAATTCTAAAGCCATCTAGGATACGTATGGGTTGCCCTAAATCTTTCATGGACTAGGCAATAAAAGACATATAAATCTCTCCGAGACATATGCGATTGATTTTATACTTATCTGTATAGACTTATGTTGTGTGGTGCATAATATACGCTAATTTTGCATCTATTGTGTTATGTGATGGTTTATGTCTAGGTGTCCCCTCCCCCTAAACCTCGTATCCTGATTGGTGAGACTTCAGGGGGAAAGGTGATTGGGTCATGGGCTCTTAACAGAGTTACAACTACCATGATCCTTTGCCTACACCAGGATATAGAGGAAATCTGTTTTTTAAACAATGAGGAAATTCCCACCGATGAGTTTATGGCTAAATATGATGCTGAGAGATGAGGAGGAGGTGGGTCACTGGGGCGTGGCCCGGAAGTCTATTTCCCTTTCTTTTGTCTTTGCCTGTCCGTTTGGCTCTCTGCTTCCTGCCACTATCCTATGAGCTGTTGGCCCTCTTCCATGCGGTCCCGCCTTAGAGCCAGCTGCCTACAACTGAAGCCTCTATGAACGATGAGCGTAAATAAGCCTCTCCTCCCTCAAGTAACTAAGACAATTTGTAATGTAACACTGTCCTGATTTTTCCTTCATGAGTTTAATTGGGAATTGCGTTGAGTTTCATTAGCAGTTTCATTGGGCCTGAAAGAATTCTGGAAACAGTAAGATGAGACATTTGGAAGTACTGCCAAGTAAGTCATGGGGCCGCCAGGAGTTTTTGAACTCTCACTCTAACATGAAAACTATGTACTATGAGGGAAGAAGAGTAGGGCATTCCGTGAGGGTCAACTCGAGGAGCAACTCTTTCCAGTAGGCTCCTGCTTGGCCATTCAGAGGTACTCAGGTAGTCCCCCAGCCTCCACGGTAAAAGGGATGCTTTGGTCTTTTCTGCCATAAATGCTCCCTCATCTATTGTGATTCTGGGACTTCCCTCCTAGCCTGCAAGCAACTGAGGGAGAGGGTCCCTGATCTTTGTATTCACCACCACCTAGGAAATATGGGTCCTGCTCAGAGCAGATGATTCAGAAGGGTAAAAGTTGACTATCCAAATGAAATATAAATGCTAGATGTAGTTACCTGAAAAAATAGATTGACCACCACTGGAAGTAGTGGTATAAAGCTGCTGGTTTCATGGGAAAATGATTGCTTTTGCCATCAATGAACTTGCCACTCATTGAATATAAATGAGCATCTATGCATGCAAATGCACATTGTAAATGACTCCTGTGTGTGGGGTGTGGGCTGCAAGAACTTAGTGAGTATTAGAGGCGGAAGCTGAACTACATCCCGAAGGGCAGGTAGAAGACTGAGAAGAGCTTTTCTACAGACCAACCTGAACATCATCAAAAGCTCGTCAGTCATGGAGAGAAGCAGGCACTCAGTACCCAGAGACTTCAGTGGAGACGCATAATCTCACCACAAATTAATTTTTCAAAATGGGGAGAAAAATGCCTCCCCCATCTGAAATGTTACTTTCTCAAAGACTGAAGAAAGCCTTAGTAAGTTAGCATATCGCTAAGGTACTTGGAACTGGGAGTTCTTAATGGGTAGCACTATCACCACAGGGACAGATGGCATAGGGTGACTAAGCTGCACTCTTTCTTGGAAATCAAGTTCTTACCCCTGTGAGGTAAATTACCTGCTCCAGGGAGCCATCTGGTAACTTTAAAGATCCAATTTACCCCATGGGGCAACACCCTGGATGTGCCATCTCCTTCCCTTATGATTAGACCCAAGTGATGTCATAGTACTTGACTTTCACCTTCGTACCCTTAGCATCTGGTACCCTGTCGGAGGGCTGTTCTTCTCCTACAAGGGTCAGAGATGTCAGAAATCCCTCTTTTTCCCAGAGGGAGAGGAAACATTGGTGGAGTAGACCTCTCTCAATAGGGAATAGGAAATAAAATGTATATAAATCTCTTTGGGACATATGTGATTTGATTTACACTCAACTATGCAAACTTGAACTGTGTTTTGCTTTTGCCTTTATGGCTTTAACTAGGAATGGGTTTGGCTTTAATTGCCAGTAATTTTGGCTTAAAAGAATCCTAGGAACAAGAGCATGAGACACCAGCCAACATGCCTGAGAATGTAAGTCACAGAGTTTTGAAAGATGACAGGGTGGCCACTCTGGGTAAGGAAGAGATGACAGTTGAAAGCACCACAAATACAATGTGAGCCACAAATGGAAACTGCCTACATAATTTTGAAGATTTTAGTAGCCACATTTGACATAAGTAAGTTGAAGGTCATTTTATTAATATATTTTGTTTAACCCAACATACCCAACATAGTATGGTTTCATCATACAACAAATATGAAAAAGTAGTAATGAGATATTTTACATTCTTTTTTTTTTTTTTTTTTTGATGAGAAGTCTTAAAAACCTGGGGTGGATTCTACAGTGCCTTTACAACCCACCTTAGTTCAGTTTACAGGCTGCCCCGCTCTGTGTAGCCTGAGACCAGTCCCACAGAGTGTTCTGGGCACCTCACCTGCAGCAGTGTCCTCTCCAGTGAGTCTCAGGGGCCCTGTGTGGCTGGTGGCTATCATTCTGTGGACAAGGGCAAAGACTCTTCTTGAACACGCCCAGAGAGGGCTCTTGGATGCTGCCGAGAGGGGCTGAGCTCTTGTCTGAATGAGTGGAAGGCAGGCTACTGGCTCACTTGAGCGTGCAGCGCCTCTGTGTGAATTCGTGTGGCATGTCACGCTACACATCTACGGAACTCATTTGTTTTTTTTTACACTGTTTCCTGTTTTCCCATTTCAAGCCCCAGGCAGCCACCCAAATGCGTCAGGAAAGAACTAAAGTGAGGTTAGGTACAATTCGAAGCCGGTGTAGACTGTAGATGTAAGCAATTTCTCGAACGACATCTCTAGAGGGGTGCCTGTTACACTCAGATTTGTGACACCTTTTGATGTTCTGTTCACAGACAGGTATTTTTGCTCATTTATTTATTTTTATTGAAGTATAACAATCATCCAGAAAAATACATAATTGTGTACATAGATGAGTCGATGAATTTCCTTTAAGATGCTTATGTAACAAGCCACCAACTAAGTGGCAGCTTTTAGAAAGGAAAATATCTGAAAATTTTCATTCGATTCCATTTCTTTAAGAATTCACTCACTTAAGGATTAATGTGTCAAGCATTGATATGAAGGTCACTGAAGGGCAGTTTTTTATTGACTAACTATACTTTTAAGATTATAGATTGCGTATGGGCTCTGATCACGTGCTTGCATCTTTAACAAAGAGCTGTCAAAAAGTTGATTTGCAGCCGCATATCCGCTTTTGCCTTTCAAGACCCATCCAGCTTCACCGGTGGATATTTAGAGGTCATGTTCCCTTCTGGCCACCTGGTGGCAGTGTTGCCCAATCTTTGTCCACTTCCGGCCCCTTCCCACAGTTGTCCCAGGGAATAAAACTGTAGATTGTTCCGCTGCGTATAAAACTGACAACCCTGTTATTTTAAACTTGAAACTGACAGGCTGTTATTTTAATGAGGTCTGCCAGTGCCAAGGTTAACCAAAGCTTTATTTCCCTACACAATGTTAAGGCCACAGTTCTAAAAGGGGGCTGTGAAATTTTGTTATTGATACTTTCTCTGATGGTACAAGTTTTCAGATATTTTTTGACAACTAAAGCTACATGATGAATATAACCAAATTTTGCATTGCAATTGGCGCAAAAATCTCCCGGTAGGTCTTCTGACTTTGTTACACTCCTGCAATAAAATAATAATGAAAATCTTTCTCTGCATTACCTGCTTCACTGTATTTTGAAGCAAAAGTATATATTTTCGCACTTTGACTTTCTAACTTAATGAGTCAAAGGAAAACTTAAAGCTTATTTCAATCCCATTAATATTCCAAGATGAAATAAATCATAGCATTTGATTCTTTTTTCTCTTGAAAGAAGCTTAGATCCTGAATAGCAAACCTTAGAAAGGATTTTCTTTATAATAGGTACTTGTACAATGAATGTGCAATGGTAATGGCATTATAACTCATTTCCTTTCTTAAAATGCCTTTTTACTTTGATCAAGAGACTATTTAAAGTCAGTTGCTAACTGTGCCAGTACTAAAAACACTATAAGCAACCCTTTCCCAAGCGATTTTGCTGACAGGTTTTACACCTTTTTACTTGCTCCAAAAAGTAATTGTTAACATTTAATAAATCTTTCTGTCTGGATTTATGGATGTAGAACCCACCAATTCTCCAGCCAGTTTTGTGTGTCTAGAGTCTGCTTGGAACCAACACTGCTGTCCCTGACTCCAGCACTGAGTGCAGTTCTGCTGGAGTTTGTAAGTTTATAATTCCAGGCAGAGTTTGGCATCTCAACAGTGGATCTCAAAGAAAAGGATTCTGTGTTGTTATTATTCATTGGTGTACACAGAACTAAGCCTGGCTGGAGACACCGCTTCTGAGAGGAACAGCTATGCAACTGGTGGGCCAGGACTAAAACTGAAGAATGTGAGCGCAGGGCGAGCAGAGCACTAAATCAGCCATGAGTGCTTTAAGCGCCCCTAAAACGTCCCACTTGTTCACAGTCCAGTTATGATTAGGATCAAAGACAGATGCTGGTGCAAGGGGTGAAGAGAGTAGTGACAGCAGGGGCAACCACCAGATCCGGGGATATCCACCGTCACCTCAAGTTCACACAAAACGTGCAGAGGTGGCAATTGGTGCCCCCTGCACAGGGCAGTTAGCAGTGCCATGTGCCAGCTGTTGGTGGGCTGTCATCGTCTACATGGAGGGGACCATGTGAGACACAGTACCAGCTCTTGTTCTTCGGTTGTCATAGCCATACGAACAAGGACACAGAAGCAGTGAGGAGTGGAATCACCCGGCCTTCATCATGTAGTGAAGCTGCAGGCTCTGGATGCAAGCCGGTGGTGGCGTCCAGGGCCAGCAGTTGAGCACTGATGATTCCAACAGACCGGTGAGCCGACAAGTGTGAATGTCTCCGAAGGCCTTGAGGCCTGTTGGCAGATCTCACTCATTTGAGAAAGGATGAAAAATATATTGGGGCTGAGGGGTAGAGGGCCTGGCACGCTTCTCTTCTCCTCTCCTCTCCTCTCCTCTCCTC